>JARQOD010006413.1:0-43007 GCA_033576555.1 Oophaga sylvatica | reverse complement strand
TTTTCATGGTGGAAATTCAGTATTACCGCTACACAAGCCCTATATGTCCTCTTATCAAATAAATATATCACGGAACACTAAAGTCTGACTATAGGTGATACTTAGAGAAAATGAAGACAAAGAGCTGCAGCATAAAGAAATGGAAGCTCTATGGTCAATGGCCTGAGAGTGGACATTAAAGGAACCGGTCATCACGTTTTTACTTATGGAAGTAGTGGTATGGCAGTGTTGCCGTTTGCCTCCCAATAAAAATCTTATACCTTTTTTGTATGGATCTTATGCGCCAGTCGTGAGAAATCTAGACGATATACCATATGCAAATCGGGCTAGAAGTGCAGTGGGGCGTGTCAGTGCATTTACAGTGCATTGACACGCCCCCAAAAAAGTCCAACAGTGAAGCATTCCATATATGGGCAGCAATGTGGTGGGAATAGGAGTCAGTCAGGACAGGCGGCAAACAAAAATCAGAAATTCAAGCCGGCCTGGAACTATTAGTCAGTATTCAGATGTTCGCTTAGCAGGTTCTTGTACTCTAGGAATATTCGGCTTAGTCAATACCTAATAGTGTGGAGTCTCTTTAGAAACCTAGGCCACTGTAGGATTGGCTAGTGAAGGAGAATTTGGTTGCACATTAGCCCTTTAAGACTGGGAACTTAGTGGAGCAAACCGGCTGGGTCTCCAAAAGAGCAGAGGAACACCAATCACGTCAGAAGTCAGTATAACAGCAACATGCTTCCAACAGAGACATATAAAACGAAATCTATCTGTAAGCTCAGTACTCACAAACCATATGTATAGGACATGCAGGTTTTTGAAAAATTAATCCTTTGATACCTTCATATGTTTTATCTGTTGCTGCATTCTATGATTTCCATGCCTTATGTTCTCCAGGCAGTGATCTATCAATCAAGATAAAGAGGCTGGTGTTGGATGGGAAAACATGCTGGGAAAGCAGAGGATCTGGACGTGCTCTGCCACTCCCAGAGCACCTGGGTCCTGGTGCCTAATTTGCATATGCATTAAAACACTGATTTCTCAGGAATGCAGCAACAGCTATAAGATATAAAGGTGGTATATAAAGATGTTCCCTTTAATAGCTGCTCTGGCTGTGAGCCCAATCTGAACTTTTAATCGTTTTACTGATATCGGCACATTTACACAAAAATGATAATTTGCTGGGAGATAAAGAAAAATCACTGAAAATGAAGAAATAAAACTTCTGTTTTCTCAGATCAAACATAGATGGACCTGAACGCACGCGGATCAATGACAATGGTGTTTGCTTGAAGGCTTTTAATAAAATGAGAAATTTGATGATGGTGAAAGACTAGTTTGTCTGTGTCGGCAATTCTTAGATTCTGGGAAAGTAATAACTTTCATCCGCTGTGCTTGTAAAAAGAAACAAGAAAAAAAGCTTAGTGGAAGCTTTGCAGCTATAACTGTTCCTTTAAGCAAAGTAGATCCTATAGGCACCTTTGGAGACTTTTTTTGTACTCTGACTCATTTATTTTCTGCTCAAAGTAATTTTTGCAATTTAATTTGTCATCTCTAGCCTCTGCGTTGCACTGTCTATTGCTGGCTTCAGAGTGAGTTAACTGATAATCTGTCAGTGAGCTCAATCAGATGGAGAGATTGTAACTTTACTATCGGTATTTTTCTGAACTCTCTGATTTACGACCATTCAGCTGAATTTTAATATGCTCTGTCATAAATCAGCTGAGCTCAGAGAAGAAAAAAATAGGATTTACAAGTTCACTGACCGAATCACAGCTTACTTGTTCTGCAGCCAGTAATGTACAGGGAGACAAGGTGTTTTGGTTTGTTTTTAGCCAAAAAATATGAATTTAAAGAAAAAAAAAAATCTTTGCCCCGAAAACTGTCCACAGAATGTAAATGTACATTATGATACACTATGGGCCAAACTCATCATTGCATTTTTGCCAGTTTTTTTGGTGTTGATTCCACTCAATTAGGAACTTATTGATTTGCGACAAATTAAAAAAACTATTTGTGCATTCTTTCAAGTCGTCTTTTATGGTTTTGTAACTGTAGTTCTTTGATTCTTATGTGAAAGTGGCTTTTCCAGATGTGTTAGACTGAGTCATCAATGGTGACTTATTAAAAAGTTGCTAAATTTGGTAGAACCTTACTCCGGTCCCCCCAAAGTGATTTTATGTACACAAGCTAAAAAGTTGCATTATTTTTTTTTTTTTTAGACATTTTTCAAAACATGCAACTTTTTGTGCTAAAAAATTAAAGCCCGAAAAAAAAGACAATTTATGGCTTTTCATAAAATTAATTAATCACGTGCGGCATTTTGATGCATGTGGAGCAATAATCGTCTGAGAAAACCATAAGTCAAAAAAGAAAAGCGACTTAAAAAAACAACAAACAAATGGTGAATCGGGCCCTATAATTTAATCTTCAGACAGCCTGATCTGTTTACTGTGGATTTATGAATCTGCTCTAATGTGTGTGAAGGATCCCTAAGTGGAGCATCTGGGCTGTGTCTGTAATGAGATCAGATGCGATCGAACCCTCCAAGTGACCCCATCCACCCAGTGCGCAGAGTTCTGCACCTGAGACGACCACTTCACTTGTCAGCAATTGTTTGAAACAAATTTACTAATTCACATAGAGACAACACATGCCATACATCGGGTGATAGGCGGACAGCTTCACACTGATAACTGGAGATAGGTCTACAGTTGATTCCATCGTCAGCACATATGGCATCGTAAGAAAAACACTGAAAATATAACAATGAGAGGCAAATTCTGTTAGAAATACCTTGCAATGTCTTCCTAGTGCCTTATTACAGTATGTACTGCATACAGAGGTAAAAAGTAGATGGCTTTTTTTTTCTATAAAACTTTATTACAAGTGAAGATAAGAAACTTATACCGGGGGTATATACAGCTATGGTAAAAATTAAGAGACCACTGCAAAATTTTTAGTTTGTCTGATTTTTCTCTTTATAGGTATATTTTTGAGTAAAATGTAAATTGCTCTTTTATTCTATAAACTACTGACAACATGTCTCCGAATTTCTAAGCAATTCATTTTGTATTTATTTTCAGAAAATGAGAAATGGTTAAAATAACCAAACAATGCAGTGCTTGCAGACCTCAAATAATGCTAACAAAGCAAGATCATAATCATTTAGAAACAACAATACTAATGTTCTAACTCAGGAAGAGTTCAGAAATCAATATGTTGTGGAATAACCATGGTTTGTAATCACAGCTTTCATGCGTCTTGGCATGCTTTCCACCAGTCTTTCACACTGCTTTTGGGTGACCTTATGCCACTCCTGGAACAAAATTGTAAGCAGTTCTTCTTTGTTTGATGGCTTGTGACTATCCATCATCCTCTTGATTACATTACAGAGGTTCTCAATGGGGTTCAGGTCTGGAGATTGGGCGGCCATGACAGGGATTTGATGTGGTGGTCCTTCATCCACACATTGATTGACCTAGCTGTGTCGCATGGCGCATTGTCCTGCTGGAAAAAACAGTCCTCACAGTTGGGGAACATTGCCTGAGCAGAAGGAATCAACTGTTTTTCCAGGATAACCTTGTATGCGGCTTGATTCATACGTCCTTTGCAAAGAATAACCTGCCCAATTCCAGCCTTGCTGAAGCATCCCCAGATCATCACCGAGTCTCCATCAAATTTCACAGTGGGTGCAAGACACTGTGGCTTGTACACCTCTCCAGGTCTCCATCTAACCATTAGACGACCAGGTGTTGGGCAAAGCTGAAAATTAGACTCATCAGAGAAGATTACCTTACTCCAGTCCTCTATGGTCCAAACCTTATGGTCTTTGGCAAACTTCAGCCTGGCTCTCCTTTGCTTCTCATTGATGAAAGGCTTTTTTCTAGCTTTACATGACTTGAGCCTTGCCTCTAGGAGCCTGTTACGAACTGTTCTTGCCGTGCACTTCACCCCAGCTGCCATTTGACATTCCTTTTGTAGGTCACTTGATGTCATCCTGCGGTTGCTGAGTGACATTTGAATAAGATGACGGTCATCCTGGTCAGTGGAGATTCGTTTTCACCCTCTGCCGGTCTGTAGCTTGGTTGTCCCCAATGTCTGCTGCTTGACCTTGTTGTAATGGACTGCCGTCTTAGAAATTTTAAGGATGGAGGCAACATGACGCTCACTGTATCCCTCTGCTAGTAAAGCCAGAATTGAGCCCTTCTTTTCCTCACTCAAGACTTTTCTTATCAACTCCTTTGGCATGGATAAAAGTTATTTTTTCATTCCTATTACTTTTGGGATATTATTAGCACTTGTTTTGCCATCCAGCTTGTCCTATTGCAAGAGGATTCTGAACACCACAGCAGTGTTTTTTATACTTTCCTTCGTTAAATAAGATTTGGTTCAGGTGATCACCTAATCAGAAGCACATTAAGTAGAATGAGGTGAACTCTGGTTGGAATTAAACGGACACTGGAATGGAATGGCTGTCAGACATGGAGAGAAGCTGATATTTATAAAACTGTGCAGTGGTCTCTTAATTTTTGCCAGAGCTGTACTGTATATAGGTATAAGATAATCATCTCTGCATCTGCCTCTCTCTCTCTATCTCCCCTCTTCATAGACTTTTATTAGCAGCAACTGCCATCTGATTGCTCAGTGGACAGATAGCCACCACTGGAGACAGATTATTTTTTCCCATTCTTGGCTTATCTCCAGATTTGAATACACAATCCTTTAAGTTGAACCTACAAAATTTTGTCAAACTTTTTTTGTTAATAGTTTAAAAGGGGTGTCTGGCGCTGTGCACTTCAGTATCGGGAGGTGAGCACTGCTGATCACTTCCTGCCAGGATGTGTGTGTCATCGTCAGGTATCATGCATGTGTCCTAATATAATAAACAGGACAGGTACATAATACCTGCTAATGATGTAATGATTAGATTTCCCAAAATGCAAATCACCAAAGAAAAAGCTCTGTGCAAATATTGACCAAACAAGGAATGTTAGGAGATATAAAGGGAATCTGGCACTAAGGTTTTGCTGTCCAATCTGAGAGCAGCATGATATAGAGGCAAATACATAGATTTCAGTGATATGTCACTTATTGGGCTGTTTGCTGTAGTTTTGATAAAATCACTGTTTTATCAGCCGGATATCATCACTAGAGGACTAGTAAACCTGTTGCCATATAGTCCAACCATGCCCCCACCACTGATTGGCTACTTTTAGTGTACACTGTGCATGGATAGAAAACTGCCAGTCAGTGGTGTTGGCAGGGTTATACAGAGCTCAGCAGTCAGAGAACTGGTAGGTCTGTAGCAAATGAAACAGTTTTTAATTAAAACTGCAGCACCCAGTAAAATAAGTGATACATTGCTGGAATCAGAGTCTCTGTCCCTACTTCATGCTGCTCTTCAATGGGGAAGAATGGTGACATATTCTCTTTACTCTTGGAAGTCTTCTAAATTGTGATTGGTGAGAACAGACGGATTGCACACCATTTCTCATCCGAACATTATTTATTACCATACACGCCAAATTATTTTATATTGCTCTATAGTACACATAGTGCAGAATATTGCGCGTCATGCTTCTGCAGCACATTGCACTTATTCCTTTACAGAACATTGTTTCCGTGTAGAACACATCACATATACTGGCATTTTATTCCCATGCAGAACATTTCACCCTATTCTCCAGCAGAATATTGGACCACATTCTTGTGCAGAACATTTGATGTTGTTCCCTTGCAGCACAGGGGTTGTCATATGTGATTAAGCCATTCCTGACACCCCTTGCTAAGCCATCTGGATCTCCAACCGGGGAGAAATTCTAATTGTGTCTAAGCTGGCTTTATCACAGAGATACATTTAGCCCCAGTCACATGTTTGGGCTCGCTTCCCTAGATTCACAAAAAAAGTACCTATTTTTATCCGGGAGAGCATGTCCATGTCAGCTACTGAAGATGTCTGGTGCTTAAATACAGATTGTTACAATCTTATAGGGCAGAAAAGAAAAAAAGCACAAAGCGCTGAAGTCCTTAAGAAGATACAGGGAAGGCAAATTAATGGGATAAACCTATATACATCTTATTTATAACAAGGAATTAGGGGACAATGCCACTGAGGCATCAAGTGGTAACATCTGTAGGGAGACTGCACTGAGCATTCTGCTTTATTTTTTTCCTATTTGGGTATCTACTCTCCTGACCATTGCTCACCTCATCGCATTTTGCTCTCCATCTTGCACGCATTATTTTTACTTGTTAAGCTTTGCTTATATAGCACTATCATATTCTGCAGCACTTTACATTTAATATCATCACAGTCCCCATTGGGGCTCACAATCCACATTCCCTATCAGTATTTCTTTGGAGTGTAGGAGGAAACCAGAGAACCCGGAGGAAACCCACGAAAACACAAGGAGAACATACAAGCTCCTTGCAGATGTTGTCTTGGTGGGATTTTAACCCAGGACCCTAGTTCTGTAGAGCGAAAGTGCTAACCACTGAGTCACCATGCTGCCCTTTTTGACTGCACCCTTCTCTACTTACCGCTCTTTCTTCTTCTGCCTACTCTACCCTCCTGACTGCTTTCTTGTCTTTGACTGCACTTCTGAATGTTCTCCTGACTGCTTTCTTGACTGCTCTCTGCTCTTCTGACCACACTCATCTGTCTTGAATACTCTTACCTCTACTGATTGCACCCTGCTCTTTTGAGTACTCTCGGCTCTCCTGACTGCTCTTCTCTCTATTGACCGCTACCCTTCTGACCACCCTATGGTCTCTTAACTGCTTTCCCATCTACTCACTGCTTTCCACTCTTCTGACCGTGTTCCTGGCAGGCTCTCTACTCTCCAAACATCACTATGCTTTACTGACTGTTCATCATCTCCTGACCACTCTCTGCTCTCTTGACTTCTCTCCAGACTACTCTCCTGACTGCTCTCCTGACCACTTTCTGCTTTCCGGACTGTTCTCTGTTCTCCTGACAAGTCTCTGTTTTCCTAACAAGTCTCTGTTCTCTTGATCTCACTCCTGACTCCTCTCCTGACAGCTCTCCCCTCTCCATTCTTTGTTCTCCTGACTGCTCTCCTGACAGCTTTTCCGTTGGACAGCTCTCTGCTCTGCTGACTGTTTTCTACTCTCTTGTCCTAACTACCATTCTCTTTCTTTAGTACCCTCACTGCTCCAGACTGATCTTCCCTTTCCGGATCGCTCTTTCCTCTCTTGACTGCTTTCTACTCTCCTGGATACTCTCTCAACAGGCTTACTGCTATTCTGCCTCCACTTTCCTAGACCAATCTTCCCTCTCTTAACTGCTCTCTTGACTACTTTCCTTACCATGCTCTGCTTTCCTGACTATTTTTTGCTTTCCTGACAGCTCTCTCCATTCGAGACCATTCTTCCCTCTCCTAACCATTATTGCTTCTCCTGACTGTTCTCTTGGCAGACTCTATGCTCTCTTGACTGCTTTTCCCTCTCCTGACCTCTCTCTGCTCTGCTGATTGCTGTCCACTCTCCTGTTCTGACTGCCCTCCCCTTTGCTGACTCTCCCCTTTCCTGACTGCTCTCCCCTTTCCTGACTGCCCTCCCCTTTCCTGACTGCCCTTTCCTGACTGCCCTCCCCTTTCCTGACTGCCCTCCCCTTTCCTGACTGCCCTCCCCATTCCTGACTGCTCTCCCCATTCCTGACTGCTCTCCCCTTTCCTGACTTTTACTGTCCACTCTCTCCTCTCCTGATTTTCCCATCTTTGTTTGCACTTCTGACTGCTCTATTGACTACTTTAATGACAACTCTCTTCTCTTTCGCCTGCTTTTCCCTCTCCTGACTAATTTTCTCACTGGCTCTTTGTTTTACTGATAGCACTCTACTCTCCTGACTTCTGTTGACTTCTCTCCTGATTGCTCTCTACTCTACTGACTGCTCTCAACTTCCCTGACTGCTCTCATGAATACTCTCCTGACTTCTTGCTGCTCTCCTGACTAATCTTTTGACAGGCTCTCTTCTCTCCTGACAGGTGCTCCTAACTGCACTCTGCTCTTCTAGCAGCACTGTGCTCTCCTGACTTCTTTTCCTTGTCCTGAATGCTCTCTACTCTGTTGACTTCTCTCCTGACTACTTTCTTGACTGCTCTCTAGTGATTGCTCTTCCCTTCCTTGACTATTCTTATGACTAGTCTCCTGACTGCTTTCTTCTCTCCTGCCCTGTCTGATCTCTTGTCCCGTCTGCTTTCCTATCTTCTCACTGCTCTCCTGACTTCTCTACTGACTACTCTCCTGACTACTTTATTCTCCTCTGTCCTGACTTCTCTTCCCTTTCTTACTGTTCTCCTGCCTCCTGACTTTATCATCTCTGACAGAACTTCTGACTACTTTTCTGACCAATCTCTACTATCCTAACTGCTCTCCCCTCTCCTGACCACTCTCTTGACGTCTCTCCTGACTACGCTTCTGTGGGCACTATGCTTTCCTGACAGGCTCTCTGCACTCCTGACTGCTCTTCTGATAGCTCTCTGCTCTTCTAACATCACTCTGCTTTCCTTACTGTGCTTCCTTCTCTTGACTACTATCCTGACTGATCTCTGTCCTACTGATTGCTCTCTACTCTCTTGACCGGTCTTTTCTTCTCTGCCTGCCCTCCTGAATACTCTCCTGTTTTCTGCTCATTTTTCCTGACTGCTCTCCCCTCTCCTGACTTTCCTATCTTTGACTGCACTTCTGACTGCTCACCTGACCATTTTCTGCTCTCTTGACTACTCTTCCCTCAATTGACCACTCTCCTAACCACTTTTCCTGACCACTGTCATAGCAGGCGCTGTGCTGTCCTGACAGCACTCTGCTCTTCTAACACCACTCTGCTCTCCTTTCTGTGCTTCCTTCTCCTGACCACTCTGTGCTCTCTTGACTATATTGCTGAATTCTCTCTACTCTCCTGACTGTTCTCCCTTTCCCTACCTGTTCTCCTGACAACTCTCCTAATTACTATCCTTACTGCTTTTCTACTCTCCTGTCCTAACTGCTGTCCTGACTGTTGTCTGCTCTCCTGATTCCTCTCTTGACTGCTTTCTGCTCTGCCATTTCCTGACTGCCCTCTGCTACCCTGACTGCTCTTGTTAGTTTCACTAGTTGAGGTGGCTCCTCAAAGCCCAAGGTTCAGGTGGGCAGATGGGCCATGGGCGTTGGTTCAGCAGATAGGTAGCAGAGGTACTGGAAGCTGCAGGCAGACTGGAGACATCCTAAAGACTGCATATAGCAGAGGTTCTGGGAGACCGGAAACAAGCAGCAGAGGTACTGGAAGCCACAAGCAGACAGACGTCTTTGAGACCTCAGACAGGTAGAAGAGGTACTAGAAGACTGGGAACATATAGCAGAAGTATTGGAAGCCACAGGCAGACAGGAGACGTGCTGGAGAACTCAATAAGGTCATTGTGCATAGACAAGCTAAAATTCCTAATACCAAAACACAGGTGTGTGTCTTGGTAGGACATATGTCAGCCTAGGAAGCTCAAGAAATGGGAGCCCGCTGGCTACTTGAAAAATGTGACATGAAGCACAAGAAAGTTTAGTTAAGGGAGAATAGCTGCTCTGCTTTTTTGTTCACAGTCTGCCCTCCTCATGACTCTCCCGACCTCTCTCTGCTCACCTGACTGACCATTTATGTAAACATCAGGCAATAAGTCTCTGATTTTTTTACAATTATTTTTCTAGTAAACACTATGGTCGGCAGATGTGCAGGAGCAACAGCCAAGACCAGGAGATGTAGCCGCATCTTGTAATATTCTCTGAGCACAAACAGGGAAAAAAAAAATCATAAATAACAAACCCTTTGAAGTGTTAATAGTTTATGACCCTACTGTTTTCTATTTATACTGCGATAATGAGTTTGCTGTGTGATTGGATCAGTGGGGCGAGGACTGAGCTTTACCTCCAGAGTATAAATAGATACTTTGTATTCATGGTTTCTGGCAAGAATGGAGATATTTGGAAAACAAAGAAATGAATCTTGGCATTAAAAATTAAGTGGCATCATCCAAGAAAGCGTTCTGCTCTGTTTCTACCCTTTTACAGCAAATATAAAAAACATCTGCACAAACAAAACAAAAATTCCAATTTTTCTGAGATTTTTCTATCTACTGGCTAACACGGTACAAAAATATATATATTATTCCTGTATCCAATTTTCATGGGAAGCAACAAGGCAGCAGTAAGAAGGCTGGGGATGTGCAGGGTAGGGAGCTGTCCGAGTGCTGGAGCAGACGCTGTGCCCTGTGGTCACATAAGAGGCCGCAGACAGATGTGCTCTCCGCTCTCGATGTGCTGACTCAATTACAGCCTGGCTCAGTAATACTCCCTCCTGGGCCCCCTCTTATAATCACTGCATGGATGACATTAACCTATTCCATGCCCGACTGCTGGCACACGCCGCAGAATGGCAGCCATTATGGTCCCCAACCTGATTAATGGAGGAAGTAATGCGTTATTTTGGGTTTGCTACAATCTTTACTAAACACATACTGTTCGCTCCTGGTCCCCAAACAACTGTAATTCATCAGGAAGTTAATTTTCCTCTTGTTTATTTGGGTTATGATATAATAATCCCTTCTAGACACAATTGCATCAAATGAAGATCTGTGTCATATATGAGAGCAGCAGAGACCGCTGGTGATACTAATCCAATTCTAAAAAAGAAAAAGACTGGGCGCGTCATTAAAGGTCAGATAATAATATCAATAATATTCCATTTTCAGATCAGGATTATTAGATTACCCCATGCCACACATACTGTATCTTGATATACTATTAGTTCGGTTTAGGCACCTTGACACACAGTTGTATTACACATGCATACATAATATAAAATATCTAGTAAATATTTTCCCCAAATCTAGGAATACATGTACTATAGGATTATGTACTTCTTAAATGTATATAATCAAAGGGTTCTTTCTGTTTCCACATACATTTCTGCACTCACTCTATGTTACTGCTGACTCCTGACACACCTGTCCCAGATCCGTACTTTGCTTCCCTCACCCCTTTCCGCTAAATCTGGTACTCCACGTCATTTTTTGCAGAGGCCCAGCGTGCTCCCATGTTAATATCTGCCCGGTCCTATATAAGAGTACCAAGTGTCCATTTTTGGATTTGTGACAGATCTGGTTCCACTCAGTAAAACCTTTTTTCCTTTCAGGCCAGCGGAGGTTAATGTCAGTTTTCCCTGCGGCAATCTGGTAGAATTGCAGTGTTGCTGGGTCAGCTGATGTGGGTGGTGACCACTCCCACCACCCTTTGAAAAGGTCACCTGATGCATCACCTGACTGTTGGTGATAGAGTTTCTCTGAAGACCAGCCTATGTGTGTGGAGATCTCTGGTGCCAGCGTGTATCAGCTGTTTGAGGTCCTGGTGTTATATCCTACGCTGAGTGGAGTTTGGAGTCCGGCTTCCGTGTCATCTGCGATGTGGAGCTTGGCAGCGGCACCTGGAATCTAAGTGTTGTGTTTTTTCCTCATCCCTTTCTTGTCTGTCACTATCCCCTGTGTGGAAATATCTGCAGTGGCGAGGCTAGCGCCTGTCGCCAGCCAATGCACTAGCCAGGGTAGTGTTAGGTGACAGCGAGGGACGAGGTATCCTGACAACGGTGGAGGGAAGTGTAGGAACAGGCTCAGGTTGGAGCTCAGATGGTGATCATCCCTCATTCCCTATTGGTAGGGCCTTCCTCTCCCAATACCATCCCATTGTGTGTGTGTTGTGACGTTTGCTGACCGACCATCCGTTGGGTCAAGTCATACCATGATACCAAGACACACACCTGGGTCTTGGCATTTAGATTTCAGCGTTGCTAGACTCTGACTTGCTCTATACATCTTGAACTGCTCAGCTGCTGTTTGCAGTCTCCAGGACGTCTTCAGCCTGCCTGCGGTTTCCTGTACTCTGCCTTCATATGGTTTCCTGACATCTCCCGCCTACTTGTCAATGGTCTCTTGGATTTCTTCTGCCTGCCTGTGGTCTCCTGATGTCTCCTGCCTGCAGTCTCATGTCCTGCGTGCCCAACCTATCTGCTGTACTGATGTTTGTGGCCCGTGTACCCACCCAAACTTGGATTTGGAGAGCCATCTCACCTGATGAACCCACCAACAGGCTTATAATAACATTATGCTGACTTTTTCCAGTTCGAGCGGTCATCATGTGACCACTCATATGTGATTTACATGTGCCAACTACTGTAGCTTCTCATCTGCTTCTTTCAAAAGAACTTTGAGAAAAGCAGGAAAGTTGCACATGGACACGTGACTGCCAGCATGCAAACCACATATGAGCAGTCACGAGACAACTGCTCAAGTTGGCAAAAGAGCGGATCCTTATAGTGTGCACCCTACGCACTGTCAGGAGTCAGCAATCTGCAGTTGCATAGATTGACTGCAAAAATGTACATGGAGACTGGAAAATTTTTTTTAATGTTGTTGCCCGAGTATAACAAGTTATATCATCTATCCATAGGATAGGTCCTAACTTCTTGATCGCTGAGGGTTTCACTTCTGTGACCCCTACAAGAAGTAGGAGACTCTGAAGTGTTCAGTTTGAACATACTGCACTGGAGAGACGTCCGAACATTCTGGTCTAAGCAAGCTATCGTCTAACAACCAAAGAGAATTTTTAGGAGGTTTTGGAGTGGAAACTCTCCAAATTCTCCCCAAAAATCTCCAAACTCTTTAAAAACCTCAAAGTTTCTGCTCCAAAAACTCTGCAAAAATACTCTGTGCACATAGACTAAAGGGTATTCCAGTCTAAGCAAGTTCCCACCTATACAGTACATTTAAAGGAGTATTTTGGTTTGAGTAAGTTATCACCTCTTCACTTGTTTTTTTTCTAATCTAAGCAAGTTATCATCTATCCCATATGATAGAGTGGGGTACATGCGTCTCCTGTTATCTCCTCCCTTGCCGCTGCAGCACCTTTAAAGATAGCGGCACACCCTGCCCCCTTGTTGAAGTGAAGGGCACTGGCAGAAATAGTCAGAGCACAGCACACGGCTTTCTGTGCATCTTAAGTGCTGCAGACTTTGAATGAAGCGACAGAGCACATACATGACATGCAGCTCCATACAACCTCACACAAGTGCCCCATTTTGTCAGTCGGGGTTCCTAGAAATGGGACCATCACTAAGCTACCAGTCATCACCTATTCAGTGGATAGGTGAAAATTTACATAGACTGGAATCCCATTTAAAGGGAGTCTGTCACCCCCAAAACGCTAAGTAAATCATTTTTGCAGGTATGTAGTGGACTTAGCCCCTATAAAAATCATATGTGTAGTAAAGAATATAGTGGTTTACATGCCTTAAAAATAAACAATTCTTTTTGTATGCAAATAAGGGTATTGGTGCACCATTGCATCCCATCAATTTGCATTACTTGCCCTAAAGTTAAGCACTGCCTTAAATAAATTATCACCTCTGTACGGACACTACGGCCGCTCTTCCAGTGTCATTGCCGGCTTTACTCACTGGCTCCTGTCTACAGCACAGTTCCGAAGGGCAGCTGCAGACAGGAGCCAGCGATGAGAGTCACAATGACACTATGTGAGCACGACTGCAGTGTCCGGGCAAAGTGTATTGAGTTCAGGCAGCGGCCAGTGTGCAAAATAGGGGGTTGTAATGGTGTACTATGCTCTTGGAAACACAAAGGGAGCACCAAAACCCCCTCATTAACATACAAAAAAATATATATTTTTTGTATGGCAACTAAACCACTAAAAGCATTACTACAGATTTTTTTTTATAGAGGCTAAGTCCTCTCCACACCTGTATGAGTGTTTTTTTTTTGGGGGGGGGGGTGACAAGCTTCTTTTAATTTTAGGTCAACAAAAAATATATTAAAAGAAAAAGAAATGGAACTTTTTTTTCACACAAAATTAAAATAATTAAAATGAAAGCCTCAGAATAATACATATAGAAAGCAAAAATGCGCCTCTAGGCCTACTGCTGTGAATGGGCCGTAGTGCCCACGGATGGACTCCTACGTGCCTCTGCGGCAGCTTGAGTTATAGTGCCTGTTGCGCTGAAGAAGCTGGAGAGCCTGTTCTGCGTCTCTCGCTGGTGGGAACCAGAACCCACGGACGCTGCTCCGAGGTGGCGCCAGCCGGATTCCCGTTTTTATTTTTATTTTTTTGAGTATTAACCCCCTGCTTCCCTTAAAGGGAAGGGGAGTTCAGGACACTTTATTTTTATTTTTCTATTAAAAGAGAGTTTTAATGTTTGATATGTGTCTCACTGTACATTAATTTGTATATATTTGTACATATGTTTATTATAGTGCCCATATTGCCGGGACGGCAATAGTTAAAGGGAAGGGGAATGTAAGGAGGTGAAGGGCGTTAACCCTTTAATTGTTTCATCCCCTTTAATTGTGTTTACCTGTGTAAATGCCTTGCATACAGTTATATGAAAAAGTTTGGGCACCCCTATTAATCTTAAGCTTAATGTTTTATAAAAATTGGTGTTTTTGCAACAGCTATTTCAGTTTGATATATCTAATAACTATTGGACACAGTAATGTTTCTGCCTTGAAATGTGTAACGGGTCTGGGAGGCGGAACCTCTGAGCTTTATTATACAAGGAGGCTTTCCTTGTAAAGGAGCGGGTGGCGCCCGGGGAGACGGACAGGAAGTCACTGCAAGTGACGGGGGCAGTCTCTGGACAGACAGGTGGGAGATCACGGCAAGTGACCGGGGCAGTCTCTGGATAAACAGACGGGTGGTCACGGCAAGTGACCGGGGCAGTCTCTGGGTAGACAGGCAGGTAGTCACGGCAAGTGACCGGGGCAGTCTCTGGACAAACAGGCGGGTAGTCACGGCAAGTGACCGGGGCAGTCTCTGGGTAGACAGGCAGGTAGTCACGGCAAGTGACCGGGGCAGTCTCTGGATAAACAGGCAGGCAAGGGGCCGGGGCAGTCTCTGAATGGACAGGTATATACGACCTGAGATGATGGAGCCTCCCGGTAGGCTAGCAGGCAGATGACAGATGAGCGCCCCCAAGTGAGCAGGCGAGAGTCTCTGGAATAGCCGATGGACACCGCAGGTGATGGCCGAACCTCCAGGTAGGCTTGCAGGCAGATGGCAGATGAGCGCCCCCAAGTGAGCAGGCGAGAGTCTCTGGAATAGCCGATGGACACCGCAGGTGATGGCCGAACCTCCAGGTAGGCTTGCAGGCAGATGGCAGATGAGCGCCCCCAAGTGAGCAGGCGAGAGTCTCTGGAATTGCCGATGGTCACCGCATGTGACGGCCGAACCTCCAGGCAGGCTTGCGGACAGGTAGCAGACAGGAAACTGGCAGGAAACAGGCAGGTAACTGGTAACGGACCCTGAGGGCTGAAGCAGAGTTAAACAGTGCAACAACAACATTGCTCGGGTACCTCCATTAAGGAGGAAGTACTTTATATAGGGTGGAGTCCTCCGGCATTGGCCGGGGACCTTTTTGAAAGATGCGCGCGGCCCCTTTAAGAGCGGGGGAGCGCGCGGGCGCGCGCCCTAAGTCCAGAAGCAGGGAAGGAGCGTGCGGCCCCAGCAGGACGGAAGGAGGATGCTGAGCGCGGGTAAGGGGGGCGACGTCCCAGCCTGGCAGAGGACGCTGTCGCAGGGGAACAGCGTCCCTGCCTGGCAGAGGGCAGGGACGTCGGCGCTACAGTACCCCCCCTCTAGGCCCCCCCTTCTTTAGGCCAGAAAGAAATTTAGCTAGGATGAGAGGGGCATGGATGTTCTCCCGAGGCTCCCACGTTCTCTCCTCAGGACCAAACCCCTTCCAATCCACCAGAAAATAGGTCT
Organism: Oophaga sylvatica; assembly: GCA_033576555.1. Lineage (NCBI taxonomy): Eukaryota > Metazoa > Chordata > Amphibia > Anura > Dendrobatidae > Oophaga > Oophaga sylvatica. Next base: position 27,203 of record JARQOD010006413.1, on the reverse strand, counting down.
TTCTTCCTACCCTTTTGGTGGCCAGAATGTTCTCTACCTCAAATTCGTCTTCAGCAGACACTGGAGCGGGAGGTGTACCTGTAGATTTAACAAAAGAGTTAACCCCTCTCTGACATTAAGGGTATGCCACACTGAACAATATCGCTAACGGGATCGCTAAAAAACGTCACTATTTAGCGATCCCGTTAGCGATGTTGTTCAGTGCGGCAGCTTCCAGCGACGAGCTTCCTGCTGTGATCTCGCTCGTCGCTGGAATCGCTCCGGACCCTATTTTATCGTCGGCGCTCCCGCTGGGTAAGTATATATCGCTAGTGTGGCACCTTTTCTTAGCGATTTAGCGGTACTTTTGTACCGCTAAAGTCGTTAAGAAGATCGCTAACGGCGATAGTGTGTCGACCTCCACCACAATTGTGGGTTACCAGGGCAATGGGGTACTCAGAGCCGAGCCCATGGAAGTCTATGGGGATTTGTCACAGGTAGCTGTGGCTCGGTCTGTGGCCCTAGCGGTCTGGCGTATGTTGGGGGAATATTTACAGGGGATAGATTTATATACAGTTCGTGACGCCACCTGTAGTCTTCTGGTAATTTATACCAGCGCTGCTGTAGATCTCTGAGGGGATGGTGAGGCAGCTAGATGTCGGGTCCCCTACAGGTGGGACTGGTCCCTCAGGTCGGTAGTTAAAGCAGGGTTGTGCAGGCATGCAAGTAAATAACTCAGTCTCACACGGTCAGCGTCTTTCCATACCTTTACTTGTAAGATGGTAAGGCAGGTCCCAGGGAGGCTGATGGGGTTGATGGAGGATGAGCTTCGAGGCAACGGTTAAGCAAGTTAGGGGCCTCCTTTACTGTCCAATAATGATGAGTACAACCAGCCTGCAGCGTAGTTCCCTCTATAATTCCAGCTATTCCAAAGCTGTACTGCCCAGTCAGATTTGTGGTCGGAGCCTTCCTGTGAGAGAGTTGAATTCCTATCTTGCTGATCAGGCTCAAAGTCTTCACTCCCCCTGACCCCAGTTACGTACTGACTATTTGGGGCTGTTTGCCGCGACCTAAGGTCCGGTAAATCTCTGGTTTTCTTACCACTACGCTTGTAGCTAATAGTGATCCTTCGGTCCCCAGTGACCGGTTACAATGTGCAGGACTTCTCCAAGCCAAAAGCACTTTTTAAATCTTCCTTCCACTTTGCCCTTCGATTTGCTCGACTCTTAGTAGATATCTCAGTCTGTATTCCAGTGGGGCACAGCTCTGACTAGGCTGAGGTGAACTAGACCACCTGTACTAGCCTCCACTTTCTGAACTGCTAACAGGCTCAGACTGGACACGTCTACTCTGTCCAAGGACAGGAAACTGACTGACCGAATCACTCCCTTCCACACCCCTGCTGGGTGTGTCAGAAGTGTACGTGATGTCATGAAGAGCCCTTAACCGTTACCTCTCCACTCATCCTCCTGGTATTGTGTACCAGGGCTACACATTCCCCCATGGTAAACGACAGCACTCCCGGGCTGTAAAATATAAAGAGACATTTTTGTTTATGCATTTAACATTAAACATTAATTCGTCCCATCCGGGAGGTAAGGATGTCTTAAACGTTGCGAACAATAACATTATAGAGAAATACAAATATTAAATAAACATGTTCATAAAAATAGACAATATACTTGTGAAGGACCCGCACCAAACCTTCAACGTGGGTCCTGGGTGGGCTGCAGGACATCCGAATGCAGACCTCACTCAGTGCCTCACCACACGGGTTTTATGTTCAGAGGTAAGTGTGCTGGTTTTATGTAAAACCAAGATAAAGCACCGAAGCGCAACTATATACAAATAAGTTCTTGGGCTGGCTCAGTCCTCAGCCTCTGAGTCCATTATAAGACATAATAGGGAAAAAACACACATATATATATATAGACTTTTTACAATATTCACATTAATTCGTTATAATCACTGCTGATATCTAATGGGTAACTTTCCTTTTGTGATTCGCTCTGATCTACGTGGTGTAGCTTCAGGTATATCAAGTTGCGATCTGTCTGCACTGCGTAACGGCAAACTATAGAACTGCCTCAATCTTTCTATGGATCTGGCAAGCGTACTGATGGCTGGGCGGTGTGAGTCAGCTTCACCAGGGGATCCCATAGTATGGGGCGCTGCTTCAGATGATCCTTCTTGAGATTCCATAGGTTGAGGTGTTGCTGGGATGGGTAACTCCTGAACGGGCTCGACTGGCACCACGGGCACAACTGGAGGTAAAACTTCCTCTTGTGGCTGATAAAACTGCAACACCGGAACTATTACAGCATCTCCCAGTCTAGGCCAATCCGCAGGAAAATCTCCCAGATCGGTGTGTATGACCTCTTCCTTTCTTTCTCCTTGATTGATGACAGGGTTCTTTTCACAACGCTTTAAGGGTTCTGGACACAATTTCAAATGGTCTCTGGACACAGTGGTTGTTGTTCTTCCTCCGTCCTTACTGACGACTCAAACTTTTCTGTTGTCATATTTAGAATCTTGTATGACGTAGGGTTCTTGCTCCCACTGGTTATCCAATTTGTGCATTTTCCTTTTTCTTTTTAATACTACCTCTCCAGGCATCAAAGGCTTGGCAGGAGCATTTCGGTTGTAAACATCTTCCTGTTTCTCCCGTGCCTTGTTGAGACTTTCCTCTACACAGATTTGTACTCTTCTGTATTGTTCTTGCCGATTGATGTCCCAGTTTTCAACGGCGTCGTCTGCCTCCGGTTCTACCACTCCAAGTTCTAGATCCATTGGTAGTCTTCCGGGCCTTGCTCTCATAAGATAGGCTGGAGTGCAGTTAGTAGAACTTACAGGTATATGGTTATACAAATCAACCAAATCAGGTAGTAAATCCGGCCATCGATTCCTGTCTTCCAACGGTATGGATCTCAACAAATCAAGGACGATATGGTTCATTTTCTCACAAAGACCGTTGGTTTGAGGGTGGTATGGTGTCGTTCTAATTTTCTTGCACCCGTACATGTGACAGAATTCCTTGAATAAATCAGCTTCGAAAGCAGGTCCCTGATCGGTTAATACTTGCTCCGGATACCCATGCGGTCTGCAGAAGCTTGCTTGAAAGGTTTTCACGGCCGTCACTGCGGTCTGATCTTTAACTGGAACAACCACCAGAAATCTGGAGTAATGGTCCACCATGGTCAAGGCGTATGAGTATCCAGATCTACTTGGCGACAATTTGACGTGGTCCAGGGCCACAATCTCCAGAGGACGAGTCGTCCGGATAGGTTGCAGGGGTGCCTTCTGACTACCGTAGTCCTTTCTTCTGAGACCACAGGGTCCACAGTTCCGACACCACCTCTCGATGGAGCTGCGCATCCCTACCCAGTAGAACCGGCATCTCAACAGGGTCTCCAGCTTTCTCCAGCCAAAGTGTCCTGCTTGATCGTGGTATGCTTCCAACACCATTGGGACGTCTGCCTTGGGGACCACTATTTGCCAGACCATTTCATGGGTTCTGGGGTTGACGTATCTCCTGCACAACTTCTCACGGTATAGGAACAACCTGCTTTTCTCGTTCCACAGGAGCTTTGCTGACATAGGTGCTTCCTTTTCCAAAGAGGAACCTTCCTGTTTTAACAACTCCTTGATGCGGCTGACCACTGGATCACTGTCCTGAGTCTCTTTCCAGCTGTGATGGGGTAAAGGATTTAATGTTGCACCATACTGCTTTCTGTTGACTCGATGCTCGTGGACTACCCCATTTCGATGGAACGCAGGTAGCTCAATTTCTTCCAGGTCGTCCGATTCTTCTTCCGTGTCAGAGTCATGCGGCATTCGGGACAATGCGTCAGCATTAGCATTCTTTCGACCTGCCCGGTACTTGATAGTAAACTGGTAATTGGACAACCGAGCCATCCAACGCTGCTCCATGGCACCCAGCTTGGCGGTTTCCAGGTGCGTTAAGGGGTTGTTATCTGTAAACGCAGTGAACCGATTGGAGGCCAGATAATGCTTAAATCTTTCAGTAATGGCCCAGACCAGCGCCAGAAACTCCAGCTTGAAGCTGCTATAATTTTCCGGATTCCTCTCAGTTGGCCTGAGTTTTCTGCTGGCATATGCGATGACTTTTTCTTGGCCATTCTGCTTCTGACTGAGAACTGCTCCCAAACCTTCATTACTGGCGTCGGTGTACAACAGGAACGGTTGGCTGTAATCAGGATAGGTTAAGATCTCATCACCTGTAAGGATCTCTTTCATCTTTTGGAATGCTTCAGCCTGTTCTTTACCCCAATTAAAGGGAGGGTTTCTGCTCTTTAAGGATTGTCCTACCAGGAGGTCCTGTAAAGGAGCTGCCTTCTTCGTGTAATCTTTCACGAACCTTCTGTAGTAACCCGTTAGTCCCAGGAACTGTCGCACTTCCTTAAGGTTCTTCGGCTCCGGCCACTTCTGGATGGCAGTGACTTTCTCTGGGTCCGGCGCTACTCCTTCCGAACTGACGATGTGCCCCAAGTATTGTACCTTCTGTTTGAGTAGATGGCATTTTGAGGGTTTTAATTTCATCCCGTACCTGGACAGGGACTCAAACACTTCTGCCAGGTGTTTCAGATGGTCCTCATATGTCTTGGAATACACGATAACATCGTCTAGGTATAGCAGCACGGTTTCAAAATTGAGATGTCCCAGACAATTTTCCATCACTCTCTGAAATGTTCCTGGAGCACTGCTGAGCCCAAACGGCATTCTGTCGAACTCACAGAGCCCCATTGGGGTGGTGAAAGCCGTTTTCTCACGATCCTCCTCAGCCACAGCCACTTGCCAGTAACCACTAGTCAGATCAAGGGTAGAAAAGTAGTTAGCCGTTTTCAGAGCAGCTAATGATTCCTCTATACGTGGTAACGGGTATGCATCCTTGTGTGTTATGCGGTTCACCTGCCTGTAATCCACACACATTCTCATACTACCATCTTTCTTTTTAACCAGAACTAGAGGGGCTGCCCAGGGGCTACAACTATCCCTTATCACCCCGGCTTTCTTCATATCATTCAACATTTCTTTAGCCTTCTGATAATGAGCTGGAGGTATGGGCCTATACCGCTCTTTGATGGGAGGATGACTGCCTGTAGGGATATGATGTTGTACTCCCTTAATTATCCCAAAATCAAGTGGATTTTTGCTAAACACTTGGGCGTACTCTTGCACCACCCGTAATACCCCTTGCTTCTGGTGAGCGGGAGTGGTGTCCGTCCCAACATGGAGTTGCTGACACCATTCCGCCACCTGAGTTGCTGAGTCATTGTCCTCCGCTATTTGACAGGAGTCTAAGGACTCAGCCGGGAGAATAGAATTATTATCAACAGCATGTAGTTTAGCAATAGTTGCGTAACGGGGTAAGTTTACCTCATCATCTCCCCAATTGAGAAGCCGTACCGGTACTCTTCCATTCACCACTTCTACTACTCCTCTAGCAGTCATAAGTGTAGGTCTATGTTCTGAATGGTGGGGTTCTACTACAGCTTGGTAATTCTGTCCTCTCAGACCTATGGCTGCCCTGCACCAGATAATCATTTCACTCATTGGGGGTATCACAATAGGATCCGAGTCAGTGACCCGTACATTACCAATTTCGCCGTCTGTAAGCTTCGCTTGCTGCTGACACACCAGGGCCCGGATCTCTCTTTGGATTACTCCTCTCTGCCTTGGTCGGGCAATCTCAGCGAGCTGTTGGAGCAAGAACACAACTTCTCCCAAACAATTACCGATAATGTTAGTACCCAAAATTATATTTAAACCGTTCTCCTCATTTACAGTCTTTACTACCAGAAGCCCCTGGTCTTTCAATTCCTCTCTGCCCACTTTTACATCTACACATTTTGTCCCGAGTACTTCTACAGGAAGACCATTAGAAGCATACACGGTAAAGTCAAGGCTCGGAGGTTTAAGACTGTCCATTGACCAGTACTTGGTATATAGGGCATCAGGTATTAGGGTCACCTGCGACCCAGTGTCTAACAATGCTGGAACAGCAATACCATCTAGAATAATAGACAGGTAGGGTCGCCCGCCCACATACCTGCGGTTCCAGTCTAGGGGGCCTGACGGGTATTCTCCTGGGTGTTGGCCCTTGGACCCAGGTTCTGCCAGTTTAAAGGACACTGTGGAGACATATGACCTTTCCGGTTGCATCGATAACAGATGATCTCTCGACGAGGAGGGTGTTGATCAGAGGTCGCTCCTGGGGGTGGCGTTGTCCTCCTCCGGGGGGGCGACGTCTTCTTTCTTCTCCGGTGCATCCACGGGACGTCTTCTGGGCAGTCAGCTAACAAGATCTTTCCTTCCTCCTCTTTCCGCAGCTGCAGGGCACTCATTACAGCAGCCAGATTTTTAGTCAGCTGGCGCACCTCTGAGCGCAGACAGTCCAATTCACTAGGAGGTGTCACCTGCGCTTTGGCTTCAGCCACTAGCGGGGAAAAGGGGGTTACTGCCGGTTCCAGAGTGACTTCAGCCTGATGATGTTGGGTTGCCACCTCAAGTTTGCCCAGGGGCCGCAGCCCTTTTATTGCCATGTCTTTTAGGGCATCAAAGGTAGCATCCGGATGATCTAAGGACCACCAGTTTACAGTTCTGCGTTCCTCTTGGGATCTCAATCCCTGTATAAATTGTTCTTTCAGCATTTTATTCTCATCGATAGCATTTAAATTGTTAATCTGCTTGAGGGCTCTCAGGGCTCCCTGTAGTCGGCAAGCATAGTCCCGGATGCTGTCACCTGGCTGTTGTGAACAGTGATAGAAGGCCATCCGGAGATCCGTTTCTGTGCGGTCTTCAAATATGGCATGTAGCTTAAGAAAGATCGCAGGTACCGACTCCTGATCAACGGTATCCCAAGTCTCCACTTCCCTCTCAGCAGCGCCAGTTAGCTGCCCTATTAGTACAGCAGCTTTTTGTCTCTCAGGCATGGAGTACATTTCTAGGATGCTGCATAACTTCCGCTTGAAGCCTGCTAATGTGCCTGGCTCACCGCTGTACTGGGGAAGCCATTTCGCCCCAGGCATATATGGGAGCGTTAGTGGCATGATCGGGACTATCGGACTGGGTGCAGGGCCTGCGCCCCCATCTGGCGCTACAATACCAGACGGTGCGGGATTGGGGCCTCCGGCCGGGGCCGCACTGTCAGCCGGTTGTTGTGACATCTTAGCGCCCCCTTGGTTAAACGGAGCCTACCGGTTTCAGACGCTGCTATTTCACAGGCACCGCAGTGGGAACAGGACCTTCGTCGCAGGCGCTCTGATGTCAGAGCGTTCACTTCCTGTTGCAGGACCTGCCGATGAGTCAGAGCCGGGGGCGTGTCCAAGACTCTGCGCGCTCTTTCAGGTACGCCCACCTTCTTCTCCAGCGCCTTAGGGCGCGAATCTGGCGGCAAATATGGCGGTATTTGGCGCCAAACAACAGCAACAGTCCTTTTCACCAAAACACTCCACAGGCACACAGGGCTCGCAATGCTGCAAGTTTCGTATCCTGTTCGTGACGCCAAAGTTTTGTGTCGACCCGCCACCACAATTGTGGGTTACCAGGGCAATGGGGTACTCAGAGCCGAGCCCATGGAAGTCTATGGGGATTTGTCACAGGTAGCTGTGGCTCGGTCTGTGGCCCTAGCGGTCTGGCGTATGTTGGGGGGAATATTTACAGGGATAGATTTATATACAGTTCGTGACGCCACCTGTAGTCTTCTGGTAATTTATACCAGCGCTGCTGTAGATCTCTGAGGGGATGGTGAGGCAGCTAGATGTCGGGTCCCCTACAGGTGGGACTGGTCCCTCAGGTCGGTAGTTAAAGCAGGGTTGTGCAGGCATGCAAGTAAATAACTCAGTCTCACACGGTCAGCGTCTTTCCATACCTTTACTTGTAAGATGGTAAGGCAGGTCCCAGGGAGGCTGATGGGGTTGATGGAGGATGAGCTTCGAGGCAACGGTTAAGCAAGTTAGGGGCCTCCTTTACTGTCCAATAATGATGAGTACAACCAGCCTGCAGCGTAGTTCCCTCTATAATTCCAGCTATTCCAAAGCTGTACTGCCCAGTCAGATTTGTGGTCGGAGCCTTCCTGTGAGAGAGTTGAATTCCTATCTTGCTGATCAGGCTCAAAGTCTTCACTCCCCCTGACCCCAGTTACGTACTGACTATTTGGGGCTGTTTGCCGCGACCTAAGGTCCGGTAAATCTCTGGTTTTCTTACCACTACGCTTGTAGCTAATAGTGATCCTTCGGTCCCCAGTGACCGGTTAAATGTGCAGGACTTCTCCAAGCCAAAAGCACTTTTTAAATCTTCCTTCCACTTTGCCCTTCGATTTGCTCGACTCTTAGTAGATATCTCAGTCTGTATTCCAGTGGGGCACAGCTCTGACTAGGCTGAGGTGAACTAGACCACCTGTACTAGCCTCCACTTTCTGAACTGCTAACAGGCTCAGACTGGACACGTCTACTCTGTCCAAGGACAGGAAACTGACTGACCGAATCACTCCCTTCCACACCCCTGCTGGGTGTGTCAGAAGTGTACGTGATGTCATGAAGAGCCCTTAACCGTTACCTCTCCACTCATCCTCCTGGTATTGTGTACCAGGGCTACACAATAGCGTCGTTAACTATATCGCTAAATGTGGCCGCATTTAGCGATATAGAAACAATCCCGCTAGCGATCGCATTAGTATGCGTCGTTATTGTGATCGCTAGCGGGATTGTTTAGTGTGGCAGTACCTTTAGACGTACTATCCCGTCCATAAAACCCGTGCCATTCTGACCATGGACGGGATAGTACGTCATGCCCTTTAATGCGACATCGCGACTTAAGTAGCGGTGATCGCATTAAAATTCCGACGCCAGCTTACCTCTTGGAAGTTGGCGTCGGCATCCCGGGCTGCGTCCTCCCCCCTCAGGCCTCCCGATCGCTGTGATTGGCTGTTGAATTCTGAACAGCCAATCACAGCCTTTCTCACTGTTTCAGCCAATCAGAGCGGCTAAAACAGTGAGATCGCAGGCTAGGATCGAGTACCGATGTACTCGATCCTAGGCCTGGGCCTAGGAAGGTCCAGACCCCCTCCGGATTGGCGCGATCGCCGATCACATCGATCGCGCCAATCGCAGGGCACAGCCGCGGTATATCCGCGCTGTGCCCTGCCTGTACCTGCCTGGATCGGTGCAGTAATAGCACCGATCCTAGGCCAGGGCCTGTAGGGCATGAAGGAGCTGATTGGCGCGATCGATGTCATCGACGATCGCGCCAATCACAGGGCACAGCAGCGGTGTGACCGCTCTGTGCCCTGCTAGGTGACCTGCCGGTGACCTGCCTAGGAATCGGAGCTGTGAGCTCTGATTACTAGGCCGGTGCCTAGCAACCGGCAATGCAGGGGTCTCCTTTGATTGGTGGGATTGATGTGATCATCGATCCCACCAATGACAGGTCACAGCAGCGATGTGACCGCTCTGTGACCTGTCTGCAAACTGGATCTGACCTGTCTGACTGCACTGCAGGGGTCCTCACACTTGCTGAGGATTCCTGCTGTGCGGTCACACTGCCAGATCTCCTCCTGTGCTGGGCCTTGTGGTGCCACAGTAGCCTGTGACACCACAACTCCTGCTGAAGAGAGAAGAAAGAAGAGAGAAGAAAGAAAAGACTACAAACGTGAGTTTTTGAGCCCCGATCCCTGCCCGATCCACCCCAATCCCCCCATTCCTCCCTCCCCCCTTCCCTTTCCCCCTCTTTTACCCCCCCTTTGCGCCGCCGAGCGTTGATTGGTGACGCAGTTCACCCATCAACACTTTCGCACCCCCCTCCGTGCGCACATCCAGCAGCCGCAAACTTTGATAAGTGACAGCGGTCACTTATCAGAGCTCGTGCCTGCCGTTTTTTTTTTCACCCCCACTTTCCGCCACTCCCGTGCGCACATCCAGCAGCCACGGAACTTTGATAAGTGACACCAGTCACTTATCAGAGCTCGTTCCTGCCGTTTTTTGTTTTTTTTCACCAACTTTTCCGCCACTCCCGTGCGCACATCCAGCAGCCACGGAACTTTGATAAGTGACACCAGTCACTTATCAGAGCTCGTTCCTGCTGTTTTTTTTTTGTTTTTTTTCACCAACTTTTCCGCCACTCCCGTGCGCACACCCAGCAGCCACGGAACTTTGATAAGTGACACCAGTCACTTATCAGAGCTCGTTCCTGCTGTTTTTTTTTTTTTTTTCCCACCAACTTTTCCGCCACTCCCGTGCGCACACCCAGCAGCCACGGAACTTTGATAAGTGACACCAGTCACTTATCAGAGCTCGTTCCTGCTGTTTTTTTTTTTGTTTTTTTTCACCAACTTTTCCGCCACTCCCGTGCGCACACCCAGCAGCCACGGAACTTTGATAAGTGACACCAGTCACTTATCAGAGCTCGTTCCTGCTGTTTTTTTTTTTTCCACCTTCCGCCACCCCTGCCCACAAGCGCGAACTTTGATAATGACACCAGTACTTATCAAGTCGTCCTGCTGTTTTTTTCATCCCCCTTTCTGCCACTCCCGTGCGCACATCCATGCAGCCGCGGAACTTTGATAAGTGACAGCGGTCACTTATCAGAGCTCGTGCCTGCCAGTTTTTTTTTTCACCCCCCTTTCCGCCACTCCCGTGCGCACATCCAGCAGCCGCGGAACTTTGATAAGTGACAGCGGTCACTTATCAGAGCTCGTGCCTGCCAGTTTTTTTTTTCACCCCCCTTTCCGCCACTCCCGTGCGCACATCCAGCAGCCGCGGAACTTTGATAAGTGACAGCGGTCACTTATCAGAGCTCGTGCCTGCCAGTTTTTTTTTTTTTCACCCCCCTTTCCGCCACTCCCGTGCGCACATCCAGCAGCCGCGGAACTTTGATAAGTGACACCGGTCACTTATCAGAGCTCGTGCCTGCCAGTTTTTTTTTTCACCCCCCTTTCCGTCACTCCCGTGCGCACATCCAGCAGCCACGGAACTTTGATAAGTGACACCGGTCACTTATCAGAGCTCGTGCCTGCTGGTTTAGACTTTTTTTCACAGGCCTTTTTTTTCCCTATTCCTTTCTTTTCTTTTAGCTTTTTCTTTTCAGCTTAGTTTACACCAATCACTATCCCCCCCCCCCACACACACACACACAGTTATAAATAAAGTTCACACAAAGCACCACATTCACAAAAAAAATGTCACGCTCGTCACGCTCATCCCAACAGCGCTATTCAGTGGAGGAGGCATACGCTTTCCTTGCCTCCGACACTGATAGCGAGGGAGAGGATCCCACATTTCTTTATTTTTCAGATGAAGATTCTTCTTCCTCCTCATCTTCCTCCTCGGGTCCTGCGGAACCGCCACGCAGACGCCCCAGGACAGAACATGAGGCAGCGCCCGCCCCTGAAAATGAACCAGCGCACCCCTCTTCGGACCCCGTATGGACCCCGGCCCCCGAAAATTACGAGCCACTGATTCCTGATTTTGTGGCAGAATCAGAATCAGGTTTGACTCCCCCGGCTTCACAGAAATAGACTTTTTCAAAGTCTTTTTCTCTGAGGATTTAATTAACCTCATGGTGGAGCAAACAAATTTGTACGCTCGGCAATTTTTGGCGCAAAACCCCCGTTCATCATTTTCCAACTGGTCTCCTGTAGACGCAGTTGAAATGATGCAGTTTTGGGGCCTGGTCCTCCATATGGGGATCCTGAAGAAGCCAGAAATTCGGCAATATTGGAGTGTTGATATTTTATACAACACTCCACTGTTCCGAATGGTCATGGCTCGGACGCGTTTTGAGGCCATCCACAAATTCCTGCATTATAATGATAATGCACAGTGTCCCCCACGAGATGACCCCAACTTTGACCGCCTGTTCAAAGTTCGGCCGGTCATCGAACACTTCAACAAAAAGTTTGCTGAAGTGTACGTGCCCCAAAGGGACATCTGCGTGGATGAGTCCTTGGTTCATTTTAAGGGACGGCTCGCATTCCGCCAGTACCTGCCCAGCAAGAGGGCAAGGTACGGAATCAAACTCTACAAGCTGTGTGAGAGTACCTCAGGGTACACACACAGCTTTAGAGTTTACGAAGGAAAGGACACCAGGATTGTACCCCTGAGTGTCCCCCCGTTCTGGGAGTGAGTGGGAAAATTGTGTGGGATTTGGTGCACCCACTGCTGGATAAAGGTTATCACCTTTACACTGATAACTTTTATTCCAGCATCCCACTCTACAAATCCCTCTCTGCGCGAGGTACCGCAGCCTGCGGTACCGTCCGCAAAAATCAGAGAGGCCTCCCAAAGACGCTACTTGGGCTGATGCTCAGAAAGGGTGAGAGCAGAGCCCAATGTAGCGACCACCTGTTGGTGGTCAAGTACAAGGACAAGAGGGATGTCCTTCTCTTGACCACCATACATGGTGATGGCAGCGCCCTCAGCACTGTACGGGGTACCTCTACACAGGTCCGCAAACCGGACTGTGTACTGGGGTACAATAAATACATGGTGGGTGTTGATCTCTCTGATCAACTCCTCCAACCGTACAGTGCTTTGAGAAAGGCCAAGGTGTGGCACAAGAAGCTGTCCGTGCACATCGTCCAAATGGCAATGCTCAACGCTTTCCTGCTGTCACAATGTGCACGCAACAGCGATACGACGTACCTTCAGTTTCAGGAGGTAGTGGTTAAGGCCCTTTATGTTTGGCGCTCAGGAAACAGCGGGCCCCAGTACTTCTGGAACTGAAGGTGCTCGTATCATACCAGGTCAGCATTTCCCGGGGGTGGTCCCGCCAACTGGAAGAAAAGGTAAGCCACAAAAAAGGTGCCGAGTGTGTTACAAAAGGGGAATACGCAAGGACACCACTTACCGATGCGACACCTGCCCCGAAAAACCTGGCCTGTGTATGAAGGATTGTTTCAAATTGTACCACATCTCAATGCACTACTAATTTACTTTACAGGAAAGATTAGTTCCAGAAGGGGGCACATTTAGAAAAGTTCCTTGGAGTCTACTTTCCAAAATTATGTCACTTGTGTTTTTTTTTTACTGTTTAGGCACATCAGGGGCTCTGCAAACGGAACATGACGCCCGCAGACCATTCCATCAAAGTCTGCTTCCAAAACGTCACAATTTCCCTTCTGAGCCCCAAATTGTGCCCGAACAGTTTTTTTCCCACATATGGGGTACCAGTGTACTCAGGACAAATTGAACAACAATTTTTGGTGTCCAATTTCTCCTCTTAACCTTGGGAAAATAAAAAATTGGGGACTAAAACATCATTTGTGTGAGGTAAAAAGTAGGATTTTTTTTTTCACACCTGGGCATTATAAACTTTAGTGAAACACTTGGGGTTCAAAGTGCTCATCACACACCTAGATAAGTTCCTTAGGGGGTCTAGTTTCCAAAATGGGGTCACATGTGGGGGTTTCCACTGTTTAGGCACATCAGGGGCTCTGCTAACGGAACATGACGCCCGCAGACCATTCCATCAAAGTCTGCATTCCAAAACGTCACTGCTTCCCTTCAGAGCCCTGCCGTATGCCCAAACAGTGGATCCCCCCAACATATGGGGTATCAGCGTACTCAGGACAAATTGGACAACCACTTTTGGGGTCCAATTTCTCCTCTTACCCTTGGGAAAATAAAAAATTGGGGACTAAAACATCACTTTTGTGGAAAAAAATTTTTTTTTTTTTTTCACGCCAGGGCATTATAAACGTTAGTGAAACACTTGGGGTTCAAAGTGCTCACCACACACCTAGATAAGTTCCTTAGGGGGTCTAGTTTCCAAAATGGGGTCACATGTGGGGGGTTTCTACTGTTTAGGCACATCAGGGGCCCTCCAAACGCGACATGGCGTCCGTTCGCAATTCCAGCCAATTTTGGTTTGGAAAAGTCAAACGGCGCTCCTTCCCTTTCAAGCCCTGCCGTGCGCCCAAACAGTGGTTCCCCCCCACATATGGGGTATCAGCGTACTCAGGACATGTTGGAAACAACTTTTGTGGTCCAATTTCTCCTCTTACCCTGGGGAAAATAAAAAATTGGGGACTAAAACATCATGCTTGTGGAAAAAATATGATTTTTTTTCTTCACGGCTCTACATTACAAACTTGCGTGAAGCACTTGAGGGTTCAAAGTGCTCACCACACATCTAGATAAGTTCCTTAGGGGGTCTAGTTTCCCAAAAATGGGGTCACATGTGGGGGGCTTCCACTGTTTAGGCATATCAGGGGCCCTCCAAACGCGACATGGCGTCCGTTCGCAATTCCAGCCAATTTTGGTTTGGAAAAGTCAAACGGCGCTCCTTCCCTTTCAAGCCCTGCCGTGCGCCCAAACAGTGGTTCCCCCCCACATATGGAGTATCAGCATACTCAGGACATGTTGGACAACAACTTTTGTGGTCCAATTTCTCCTCTTACCCTTGGGAAAATAAAAAATTGGGACTAAAACATCATGCTTGTGGAAAAAATATGATTTTTTTTCTTCACGGCTCTACATTACAAACTTGCGTGAAGCACTTGAGGGTTCAAAGTGCTCACCACACATCTAGATAAGTTCCTTAGGGGGTCTAGTTTCCAAAATGGGGTCACATGTGGGAGGTTTCCACTGTTTAGGCACATCAGGGGCCCTGAAAACGCAACATGGCGTCCGTTCGCAATTCCAGCCAATTTTGGTTTGGAAAAGTCAAACAGCGCTCCTTCCCTTTCAAGCCCTGCCGTGCGCCCAAACAGTGGTTCCCCCCCACATATTGTGTCGACCCGCCACCACAATTGTGGATTACCAGGGCAATGGGGTACTCAGAGCCGAGCCCATGGAAGTCTATGGGGTTTGTCACAGGTAGCGGTGGCTCGGTCTGTGGCCCTGGCGGTCTGGCGTATGTTGGGGGAATATTTACAGGGGATAGATTTATATACAGTTCGTGACGCCACCTGTAGTCTTCTGGTAATTTGTACCAGCGCTGCTGTAGATCTCTGAGGGGATGGTGAGGCAGCTAGATGTCAGGTCCCCTACAGGTGGGACTGGTCCCTCAAAGTCTATGAAGTTAGTGAAGTCGGGTGCAGATAAATAACACAGTCTCACACGGTCAGCGTCTTTCCATACCTTTACTTGTAAGATGTTCAGGCAGGTCCCAGGGAGGCTGATCCAAGGAGAATGTATTTTGAGATAGCAGCTGGACAAGTTAGGGGCCTCCTTTACTTTCAACACGATGAGTACAACCAGCCTGAAGCGTAGTTCCCTCTATAACTCCAGCTATTCCATAGCTGTACTGCCCAGTCAGTTTTGTGGTAGGAGCCTTCCTGTGAGAGAGCTGAATTCCTATCTTGTCCTGCAGAGACTCAAGGTCCTCACTCCCCCTGACCCCAGTTACGTACTGACTATTTGGGGCTGTTTGCCGCGACCTAAGGTCCGGTAAATCTCTGTTTTCTTACCACTATGCTTGAAGCTAATAGTGATCCTTCGGTCCCCAGTGACCGGTTACAATGTGCAGGACTTCTTCAATCCAAAAGCACTTTTCAAATAATCTTTCCACTGTGCCTTTCGCCTTGTCCTCGCTGGTAGCATAAACACTCACACTTGCAAAAAGTCATGTAATCACTTCCTTCTTCTCTTCCTTTAGAGTTAGTTCCAGACTCTCAGTTATCCACTAGGCAGGAGCACGTCTCTGAACCTTTCACTGTCCTTGAGACAGGTGACTGAAGTAATTCTGTACTAAGCTCTTCTTTCTTAATCAGTGTCTTCAAGTGAGGTACAGCTCTGACCAGGCTGAGGTGATCTATATCTCGCCCTTACTGGCCTCCACTTGCTGAACTGCTGCAGAACCAAGCTGGACTGCTTCCTCCCTCCTAGTCCCAGCTAGACTCCACACGTCTGCTCTGTCCGAAGACAGGAAACTGACTACTCTAATCACTCAACAAACATACACCCTGACCACTCCCTCACAAGTAACTACACTACCCTAAGGGTGTGTCTAGTGTATGTTGAGTGAATGGGTATTGAGCATTAAACTGCTGTCTCTCCACACACTCTCCAGGGTACTGCGTGTGCCCAACACCAGGGCTACACATTCCCCCATGGTAAAAGACAGCACTCCCGGGCTGTAAAATACAAAGAGACAGTTTGTTTATGCATGAAAACATCAACAATAACATTAATTCGTCCCATCCGGGAGGTGAGGATGTCTTGAACGTTGCAAAACAATAACATTATAGAAAAATACAAAAGTATTAAATAGCATTCAATAAATATACAGTATTCTTGTGAAGGACCCGCACCAAACCTTCAACGTGGGTCCTGGGTGGGCTGCAGGACATCCGAATGCAGACCTCACTCAGTGCCACACCACACGGGTTTTTGTATTCAGAGGTAGTTGTGCTGGTTTTATGTAAAACCAAGATAAAGCACCGAAGCGCAACTATATACAAATAAGTTCTGGGCTGGCACAGTCCTCAACCTCAAAGTCCATTGTAAAACGAAGACACAGATATAATATCACATTATAATAATAATAAAGTGCAAAACTTTTTCTGGTTACCCAGCCGGGCATTCTACTGTTAGAAATATATATATACGTTATATACACATTTAACTTGTGCGAAAATTGGCAAACTTCTTAAACTTTTTACAACTTTACTTATGGTAGACCCCTGTATGGATCTCACCGGTTTTTTTACTGTTTAACTATTCATTTATTTCAAATACACTTTCCACCCCGGGGCTGGAACAATGCGGTGATCCCTAGATCCCAGGACTAACAAGTCGTGACCTGCTATTGGGGTTTGAGTTGCCACAGTTCTTGTGCGAACCTCTAGGGGCGCAACGGGTACTTTCTCCTTGCGAGACACCGATTGCGTTTCAATCTGAGTCACAGTTAACGATATGGATCGTGTCATGGATTGCGATGGAAACTGGGTCGCATGTTGCGATGTAGATGTTGCTTTCATTTGCGATGAGCCTGCAGGGGGCGATGCTGGGGCACGGCCGGATACTGCTTGAGCTGGAGACGGGGACGCTGCGGTAGTGGTGACGTTACCTGCGTCGGGGACGGGGTCACGGACGATGGTGACGTTAAGGGCATACCATCCCTTCATTCCCCAGTGCCGTGTATACGTGACAATGTCTCCATTAACTAAGTCCCTCCCGGGATGGCCTTGCGGTAGGTGGGATTCTACGTCTCTGCGACTAACAAAGACCCCTGGGTAGAGGCCCGGTTCACGGATGAAGCCCCAGCCCTTCCGGAGCTGGAACTCAGTCACACACCCCTGCCGCCGCGGTTCCCTCAGGGTACCTTTCTCTCTCCGGACACTCTCCTTGTCCGCGATCAGCTCTGCATGTTGCCGCTGTCGATTCCGCTGAGCTTCCCGCTCTTCCTCCTGCTGGCGTTTCTGCTTCTCCTCACGACGCTGCCACTCATGTTCCCACTGGGCGGTGTAGGCGACGTCATCCAGGCGCGCCATCTCGTCCCAGTCGACGTCTGGTAACGACGGACAGGACCCCTCCGGTGTCCCTACCGGGGATCGATCATCTGCTGCGGCCTCCTGGCCGGGCGGGAGTTCCGGAACTGGCGATACCTCCTCAACCTCCTTCGCCTCCACCGCTTCACCGGTGGGATCAGGATTGGTACTTTCGGGGGCAGCCTCCGGTTGCTCCTTTGCCTTGGGCAGCAGAAGTTTTGGTAACTCCAGACGTAGGGGATCATCGAAGGGAGAGATCACCGCGTCCCACAGCCGCCGCTGCTCCAGGGTACGCCGGCGTCTCTCGATCTCTTCAAATCCAGGTTGGTGCTGGACCATCTTCTTCAGGCGTGCATTTTCTTCCTTGATTTCTAGCAACGCCTGCTGCAGGTGCAGGACCACGGATGACTCCGGTGCTGGTGGCAGCTTGGCTGGGGAGCGGGGCCTGCCTTCCTCCGCTTCCCTGCTCGGCTGCACACGTCCTGCTTCCATGATGTTCCAGAAGATTCTTTCATCTTCCTCCAGAGACGTCCGGTCTCTTCCGTGGAGGCGGGGTTTGCGTCTCCTCCTCCTCGCAGGGAAGGTGAAGAGGAGGCGGACCTCCTTTGCTGTAGGGCAGGATCGCATGTTGTAATAGCACTTTGAGAGGGCAGGCATTTTCTTCGCGCCACTGGGGGGTACACGCCCACGAAGGTACGCCCACCTTCTTCTCCAGCGCCTGAGGGCGCGAATATGGCGACAAAGATGGCGATTTTGGCGTCAAAAGTGCAAACAGTCCTTTTTCACAAAAACAATTCCATAGGCACACAGGGCTCGCAATTTTGCGAGTTTCGCATCCTGTTCGTGACGCCAATTTGTAACAACCCGCCACCACAATTGTGGATTACCAGGGCAATGGGGTACTCAGAGCCGAGCCCATGGAAGTCTATGGGGTTTGTCACAGGTAGCGGTGGCTCGGTCTGTGGCCCTGGCGGTCTGGCGTATGTTGGGGGAATATTTACAGGGGATAGATTTATATACAGTTCGTGACGCCACCTGTAGTCTTCTGGTAATTTGTACCAGCGCTGCTGTAGATCTCTGAGGGGATGGTGAGGCAGCTAGATGTCAGGTCCCCTACAGGTGGGACTGGTCCCTCAAAGTCTATGAAGTTAGTGAAGTCGGGTGCAGATAAATAACACAGTCTCACACGGTCAGCGTCTTTCCATACCTTTACTTGTAAGATGTTCAGGCAGGTCCCAGGGAGGCTGATCCAAGGAGAATGTATTTTGAGATAGCAGCTGGACAAGTTAGGGGCCTCCTTTACTTTCAACACGATGAGTACAACCAGCCTGAAGCGTAGTTCCCTCTATAACTCCAGCTATTCCATAGCTGTACTGCCCAGTCAGTTTTGTGGTAGGAGCCTTCCTGTGAGAGAGCTGAATTCCTATCTTGTCCTGCAGAGACTCAAGGTCCTCACTCCCCCTGACCCCAGTTACGTACTGACTATTTGGGGCTGTTTGCCGCGACCTAAGGTCCGGTAAATCTCTGGTTTTCTTACCACTATGCTTGAAGCTAATAGTGATCATTCGGTCCCCAGTGACCGGTTACAATGTGCAGGACTTCTTCAATCCAAAAGCACTTTTCAAATAATCTTTCCACTGTGCCTTTCGCCTTGTCCTCGCTGGTAGCATAAACACTCACACTTGCAAAAAGTCATGTAATCACTTCCTTCTTCTCTTCCTTTAGAGTTAGTTCCAGACTCTCAGTTATCCACTAGGCAGGAGCACGTCTCTGAACCTTTCACTGTCCTTGAGACAGGTGACTGAAGTAATTCTGTACTAAGCTCTTCTTTCTTAATCAGTGTCTTCAAGTGAGGTACAGCTCTGACCAGGCTGAGGTGATCTATATCTCGCCCTTACTGGCCTCCACTTGCTGAACTGCTGCAGAACCAAGCTGGACTGCTTCCTCCCTCCTAGTCCCAGCTAGACTCCACACGTCTGCTCTGTCCGAAGACAGGAAACTGACTACTCTAATCACTCAACAAACATACACCCTGACCACTCCCTCACAAGTAACTACACTACCCTAAGGGTGTGTCTAGTGTATGTTGAGTGAATGGGTATTGAGCATTAAACTGCTGTCTCTCCACACACTCTCCAGGGTACTGCGTGTGCCCAACACCAGGGCTACACATATGGGGTATCAGCGTACTCAGGACATGTTGGACAACAACTTTTGTGGTCCAATTTCTCCTCTTACCCTTGGGAAAATAAAAATTTGGGGACTAAAACATCATGTTTGTGGAAAAAATATGATTTTTTTTCTTCACGGCTCTACATTACAAACTTGCGTGAAGCACTTGAGGGTTCAAAGTGCTCACCACACATCTAGATAAGTTCCTTAGGGGGTCTAGTTTCCAAAATGGGGTCACATGTGGGGGGTTTCCACTGTTTAGGCACATCAGGGGCCCTCCAAACGCGACATGGCGTCCGTTCACAATTCCAGCCAATTTTGGTTTGGAAAAGTCAAACGGCGCTCCTTCCCTTTCGAGCCCTGCCGTGCGCCCAAACAGTGGTTCCCCCCCACATATGGGGTATCAGCGTACTCAGGACATGTTGGACAACAACTTTTGTGGTCCAATTTCTCCTCTACCCTTGGGAAAATAAAAATTTGGGGACTAAAACATCATGTTTGTGGAAAAAATATGATTTTTTTTCTTCACGGCTCTACATTACAAACTTGCGTGAAGCACTTGAGGGTTCAAAGTGCTCACCACACATCTAGATAAGTTCCTTAGGGGTCTAGTTTCCAAAATGGGGTCACATGAGGGGGGTTTCCACTGTTTAGGCACATCAGGGGCCCTCCAAACGCGACATGGCGTCCGTTCGCAATTCCAGCCAATTTTGGTTTGGAAAAGTCAAACGGCGCTCCTTCCCTTTCAAGCCCTGCCGTGCGCCCAAACAGTGGTTCCCCCCCACATATGGGGTATCAGCGTACTCAGGACATGTTGGACAACAACTTTTGTGGTCCAATTTCTTCTCTTACCCTTGGGAAAATAAAAATTTGGGGACTAAAACATCATGTTTGTGGAAAAAATATGATTTTTTTTCTTCACGGCTCTACATTACAAACTTGCGTGAAGCACTTGAGGGTTCAAAGTGCTCACCACACATCTAGATAAGTTCCTTAGGGGTCTAGTTTCCAAAATGGGGTCACATGTGGGGGGTTTCCACTGTTTAGGCACATCAGGGGCCCTCCAAACGCGACATGCCGTCCGTTCGCAATTCCAGCCAATTTTGGTTTGGAAAAGTCAAACGGCGCTCCTTCCCTTTTAAGCCCTGCCGTGCGCCCAAACAGTGGTTCCCCCCCACATATGGGGTATCAGCGTACTCAGGACAAGTTGGACAACAACTTTTGTGGTTCAATTTCTCCTCTTACCCTTGGGAAAATAAAAATTTGGGGACTAAAACATCATGCTTGTGGAAAAAATATAGATTTTTTTTCTTCACGGCTCTACATTACAAACTTGCGTGAAGCACTTGAGGGTTCAAAACTACTCACCACACATCTAGATAAGTTCCTTAGGGGGTCTAGTTTCCAAAATGGGGTCACATGTGGGGGTTTTCCACTGTTTAGGCACATCGGGGCCTCTCCAAACGCGACATGGCGTCCGTTCTCAATTCCAGCCAATTTTGGTTTGGAAAAGTCAAACTGCGCTCCTTCCATTCCGAGCTCTGCCGTGTGCCCAAACAGTGGTTTTCCCTCACATATTGGGTATCGGCGTACTCAGGAGAAATTGCACAACAACTTTATCAGTCCGTTTTCTCCTTTTTCCCTTGTGAAAATAAAAAAAATGTTTGTAAAAGATCATTTTTGTGACTAAAAAGTAAAATGTTAATTTTTTCCTTCCACGTTCTTCAGCTCCTGTGAAGCACCTGAAGGGTTAATAAACTTCTTGAATGTGGTTTTGAGTACCTTGAGGGGTGTAGTTTTTAGAATGGTGTCACTTTTGGGTATTTTCTGCTATATAGACCCCTCAAAGTGACTTCAAATATGAGGTGGTCCCAAAAAAAAATGGCTTTGTAAATTTTGTTGTAAAAATGAGAAATTGCTGGTCAACTTTTAACCCTTATAATTTCCTAACAAAAAAAAATTTTGCTTCCAAAATTGTGCTGATGTAAAGTAGACATTGGGAAATGTTATTTCTTAACTATTTTGTGTGACATATTTCTCTGTTTTAAGGGAATAAAAATTCAAAGTTTGAAAATTGCAAAATTTTCAAAATTTTTGCCATATTTGGTTTTTTTCATAAATAAATGCAAGTTATATGGAAGAAATTTTACCACTATCATGAAGTACAATATGTCACGAGAAAACAATCTCAGAATCGCGAAGATCCGTTGAAGCGTTCCAGAGTTATAACCTCATAAAGAGCAGTGTCAGAATTGTAAAAATTGTCCCGGTCATTAACGTGCAAACCACCCTTGGGGGTGAAGGGGTTAAGTACCACCGGTTTGAGGAGAGATACATGGAAGGAGTTAGGAATCCGCAAATTGGCCGGGAGTCTCAATTTATAGGACACCGGGTTGATCTGACTGATGATCTCAAAAGGGCCGATGAACCGAGGACCTAACTTGTAGGAAGGGATCTTGAGCCGGACATACTTGGACGAAAGCCAGACCTTATCCCCAGGACGGAATTGAGGAGGATCCAGACGTTTTTTGTCAGCATGTTTCTTCATGCGCTCAGATGACAGAATGAGTGCGGACCGGGTACTCTCCCATATGGAGGAAAATTCGTTAACCAGAGATTCCGCAGCTGGATTGTCCACAGAGATGGAGACAGGAACAGGGATCCGAGGGTGTTGACCGAAGACTACAAAAAACGGAGATTTGGAGGAAGATTCGCTCTCGTGATTGTTGTAAGAGAATTCGGCCCAAGGCAGGAGATCCACCCAGTCAGAATGGTGGGCATTAATGAAGTGCCGGAGATAACCGGTCAGATTCTGATTGATTCGCTCGACTTGTCCATTGGACTGCGGGTGGTAAGCGGAGGAGAAATCCAAGGTGACGTCTAGCAACTTACAAGTGGCTCTCCAGAAACGTGAGGTGAACTGTACCCCACGATCCGACACAATGTGACGAGGCAGATCATGAAGACGGAAGATGTGGCGGATAAAGTCTTTAGCCAACTCGGGTGCAGACGGAAGCCCTGGCAGGGGAATGAAGTGAGCCATCTTGGAAAATCGGTCAACAACCACCCAAATGACCGTACAACCGGCAGAGACGGGCAGATCAGTTATGAAGTCCATGGCTATATGCTGCCAGGGGGCAGCGGGTACAGGAAGCGGAAGAAGACGGCCGGCAGGCAGGTGTCTCGGAACTTTGTTGCGGGCACAGGAGACACAGGCAGAAACAAAGTCTATTACGTCCTTGTGCAGGGTAGGCCACCAGTAATGCCGAGTAATGAGCTGGAGGGTCTTTCTCTGACCAGCGTGGCCAGCTAGTTTAGACGAATGACCCCAGTGTAGGATTCTCTTCCGATCGGTTACTGATACGAACGTCTTACCAGAGGGAGATCGATTTAGACTCACGGGAGCCACCTGCATCACTCTGGCGGGATCGATGATATGTTTAGGTTCCTCCTCGAGATCCGACACCAGGAAGGACCGGGACAAGGTGTCCGCCTTGATGTTCTTGTCAGCCGGGCGAAAATGTAAAAGAAAATCAAAGCGGGCAAAAAACAAGGACCACCGGCTTGGCGAGGGTTAAGTCTCTGAGCATGCTGGAGGTAAGCCAGATTTTTGTGGTCAGTGTAAATGATTACCGGATGAAGAGCCCCCTCGAGTAGGTAACGCCACTCCTCCAATGCCAGCTTGATGGCCAATAACTCTCGGTCTCCTATGGAGTAATTGCGCTCAGAAGAGGAGAAGAGTTTGGAGAAGAAGCCGCAAGATACCATCCTCCCGGATGAAGATTTTTGAGTAAGTACGCTCCGGCTCCAGAAGAAGAAGCGTCCACCTCCAGGAAGAACTGCTTGTTGCCGTCCGGACGATGCAGGACTGGAGCGGAAGAGAAGGCCTGTTTTAAAGAAAGAAAGGCCTCCTCTGCTTCGGGCGTCCACTGTTTGGGATTAGCATCCTTGCGGGTGAGCGCGGAGATTGGAGCAGTCCGGGAAGAGAAGTGCGGTATGAAAAGGCGGTAATAATTGGCGAATCCCAGGAACCGCTGAATGGCCTTCAACCCCTCCGGTCGGGGCCATTTCTCGATGGCAGACAGTTTCTCCGGATCCATTCGTAGGCCTGTCTGAGAAATAATGTAGCCCAAAAACGGAAGCGAGGTCTGCTCAAATAGACACTTCTCATATTTGGCGAAGAGGTGATTCTGCCTGAGCCTGAGCAGAACCTGACGAACATCCCTCCGGTGAGACTGGAGATCCGGAGAGAAGACCAAGATGTCGTCTAGGTACACCACAACGCAGGAGTAGAGAAGGTCCCGAAAAATGTCATTGACCAACTCCTGAAAGACTGCTGGAGCATTACAGAGACCAAAGGGCATCACCAAATACTCGTAGTGGCCGTCCCGGGTGTTGAATGCCGTCTTCCATTCATCTCCCCGACGGATACGGACTAGGTTATATGCCCCACGAAGATCCAGTTTGGTGAAGATTCTAGCCCCCCTCAGACGATAAACAATTCTGGAATGAGCGGAAGAGGGTACTTATTCTTCACCGTGATCAAATTTAGGCCTCTGTAGTCAATACAGGGACGGAGAGAGCCGTCTTTCTTTTTTACGAAGAAGAAACCTGCTCCCGCTGGGGAGGTGGATTTCCGGATGAATCCCTTGGCCAAATTCTCCTCGATATATTCGGACATCGACCTGGTCTCAGCAGCGGACAATGGGTAAATACGCCCACGGGGAAGCGTAGTACCGGGTAGCAGGTCGATCGGGCAATCATACGGTCTGTGAGGGGGTAATGTCTCTGCTTCCTTTTATTAAAGACATCAGCGAATGACCAATATGGAATCGGGAGCCCTGGTAGATTAGTTGGTGTAGGAGAAGGAGGACGGGATGAACAGGAACCAAACACGTTTTATGACAGTCCTGTCCCCAGCGAAGGATCTCTCCAGTCTGCCAGTCGAGCACGGATGCATGCTTTGGAGCCAAGGCAGACCTAGTAAGAAAGCGTGAGAGTCCAGGCAGAACATGAAACGAGATGCTCTCAGAGTGCAACATTCCCACCTGCAGGGTTATGGCTTCAGTGATAAGTTGGATGGGACGTGGTAGGAGACCCCCATCCACAACAGCAACAGATACTGGTTCAACCAGAGGTTTGGTAGGAATGCGATATTTTTCTACTAGAGCCTGTGAAACAATATTCCCGGCTGCTCCAGAATCAAGTTGGGCTAGTTCGAAGTAACGGTTCTCACCGAGGAGAATTGAGACTGACAGCAGCAGAGATGAAGAGGATTTATTTTTGTCTAGGTGGACCTCTCCGAGCGAACCTAGACACAGGCGTTTCCCGACCTCTCTGGGCAGGTACGGATCCGGTGCTCCTTACTGCCACAGTAGAAGCAACTCCCCTCGGCACGGCGTAAGTCCTGACGGGCTTTGACCATCTTGGTCTGGTCGACTTGCATAGGCTCAGAAGAGTGTACCGGAGGAGAAACGGAAGGAGTTACAGGTCTCTGAAAAGAAGGAGCTAGACGAGGAAACCTTCTCTCACGGGTAACCTCCTTAGCGCGCTTCTGGAACCGTAGATCAATTCGATTGGCAAGAGTTATTAGGTCATCAAGAGAGGTTGGAATGTCCCGACCGGCAAGTTCATCTTTAATACGGCCGGACAGACCCTCCCAGAAGACAGATATCAGAGCGTCATTATCCCAAGCCAGCTCCGAGGCAAGGGTACGGAACCGTATGGCATATTGACCCACGGTGAGACTTCCCTGACGGAGACGCAGCAGAGATGATGCAGAGGAGGTCTTCCGTCCGGGTTCGTCGAATACCTTCCGGAAGGCTGAGAGAAAAGCAGACAGGTCAGACACCAGAGGATCTTCTCTCTCCCAAAGAGGATTTAGCCAGGCCAGGGCCTCTCCGGTGAGATGGGACATGATGAAGGCAATTTTGGCCCGGTCGGAGTTAAACTGGTGTGCCAGGAGTTCAAAATGCAGGGTGCACTGGTTAATGAAACCCCGAGCCAAAGCAGGGTCGCCTCCAAACCGAGGAGGAGCTGAAAGTCGAGTCCAGGAACGGAAACCACAGAATGGTAAGCAGCGGAACTGCCGGATTGCGAGTCATGGCGCCCGCGGTGGTTGCTGGTGAAGTAGTCAGGGTGTCCAGGCGGGAATTAACATTCCGCAGGTGACCCAGGATGGACTCCTGTTGAGACCTCTGACGAGACAGTTCATGACACAGGTCAGAGAGCGAGGGAGTTTGGGTGCCACCGGGTTCCATGGCCCGAGCAAACTGTAACGGGTCTGGGAGGCGGAACCTCTGAGCTTTATTATACAAGGAGGCTTTCCTTGTAAAGGAGCGGGTGGCGCCCGGGGAGACGGACAGGAAGTCACTGCAAGTGACGGGGGCAGTCTCTGGACAGACAGGTGGGAGATCACGGCAAGTGACCGGGGCAGTCTCTGGATAAACAGACGGGTGGTCACGGCAAGTGACCGGGGCAGTCTCTGGGTAGACAGGCAGGTAGTCACGGCAAGTGACCGGGGCAGTCTCTGGACAAACAGGCGGGTAGTCACGGCAAGTGACCGGGGCAGTCTCTGGGTAGACAGGCTGTAACGGGTCTGGTGGGTGGAACTACTGACGAGACAGGTCAGGTTGGTGGAACCACAAAGCTTTATTATACAAGAGATTTACTTGTAAGAGAGCGGGTGGCACCTGGGAAAAGGGCAGGGATTCACGGCAGGAGATATATTTAGTTTCTGGACAGGCAGGTTTGTCACAGCAAGTGACCAAGGAAGTCTCTGGGCAGGCAGGTTGTAACGGTAAGTAACCGAGGCAGTCTCTGGACAGGCAGGTTGTCACGGCAAGTGACCAAGGCAGTCTCTGGACAGGCAGGTTGTCACGGCAAGTGACCAAGGCAGTCTCTGGGACAGGCAGGTTGTCACGGCAAGTGACCAAGGCAGTCTCTGGGACAGGCAGGTTGTCACGGCAAGTGACCAGGCAGTCTCTGGGACAGGCAGGTTGTCACGGCAAGTGACCAGGCAGTCTCTGGGACAGGCAGGTTGTCACGGCAAGTGACCAAGGCAGTCTCTGGGACAGGCAGGTTGTCACGGCAAGTGACCAGGAAGTCTCTGGGACAGGCAGGTTGTCACGGCAAATGACCAGGCAGTCTCTGGACAGGCAGGTTGACATGGCAAGTGACCAGGCAGTCTCTGGAACAGGCAGGTTGTCACAGCAAGTGACCAGGCAGACTCTAGACAGGCAGGATGTCACAGCAAGTGACCAGGCAGACTCTAGACAGGCAGGTATATACGACCTGATATGGTGGAGCCTCCAGGTAGGCTGCAGTCGGATGGCAGATGATCGCTCCCAGGTGAGCAGGCAAGAGCCGGGGATCTCTGCAGATGATGTCCGAACTTCCGGATGGAGCTGCAGTCGGATGGCAGATGATCGCTCCAGGTGAGCAGGCAAGAGCCGGGGATCTCTGCAGATGACGTCCGAACCTCTGGATGGAACTGCAGCGGATGGCAGACGCTCCAAGGTGAACAGGCAGAACTGGGATCTCTGAGTGACGCTGAACATTGGATGGAACTGGCAACTGCTGGCATACAGGCAAGCCGACAGGT
>JARQOD010006412.1:0-43012 GCA_033576555.1 Oophaga sylvatica | reverse complement strand
TGGTCGAGGCTTCAAGGCGGCATGTTTCTGAGAAAATATCTAATCTATGGACCAAAGTCTTGGTTTCTTTAGCTGAAGCAAAACAAGATTTAATAAAGCTGGTACATAACAAGTAATATACCATATCGGCAATTTATGATTGTGAATTACAATATCTGTATTCATTATTTCCTTTATCAGGAGTAAACACTCATAACCAATTTCCAGTAGATGTGGATGGGAAAGCAACGAGAAGTGAATGTAAACCTTCTTTTTATCTGATCCTAATATTAAGAGACAGTTGACCGACCATGTGCTCAACACCTGCCATCCATCTTACATGTTCCGTGTTTCTAAATGTTGACGTTTACCACCCACAGGTCACTTTGTACAAGTCAACAGATAAGTAGGTGTTTCGAGAGAGAGAGACCGAGAACGAGGCAGCAGTCAGACCTTAGTGGTCTTCTAATGTTCTAGGTGCCTGTATGAACAGTATGCACAAGAGATGAACGTAGTTAGCTTAGTGACCTCGCCGACAGAAGGGGGCATCTCAAGACTTCATCGTTATCTGGCATTCAGTGAAGTTCTCTGCAGTATCTGACAAATGAATCACAACGTTCTACAGACCTCTACCATAAAATGAAATGTCAATGAAGCCACCTTGTTCTCTTACCTTAGAAACAGAGGACGCACTTTATAAATAATGGCTAATTGTTGAAAAGATTTATAGTCTGTAGATTCTATTTTCTGTTCTCTCATAACAGAATGTAACCAGAGTTCGTTGCCAGATAGAGACGTAGATGACAGCAAGGAGTCAGAAGATTCCTTGTGTTAATCGAAGATGTTCCGAAAGGTGTGCAATTTATAGCGTTCTCTGCAGGCAATCTTTCTTGACGATTTCATGGGCACCTCTTGGGTATTCATCAGAGACTCCTTAATGACTCATTAAAAGAAAATTATTGCTAATATCGGAATGTATGAAAAACACAAATCTGCATCTAATTCTATAAAAAACAAAAATATCACACAAATACATCACAGTAAGATAACCTACACACCGAGCTGACCAATAGGAACATAGGCAGTAATAGAGATTTGTGATCATGATTCCTGAGCGTTGACGCCATCAAAGGGTTCAGTAAAAACAGAACTTGTTCAGTGTCAAATGAGGAAGACAACACAAGAAATTATAAATAGGGCTGAGCGTACCCGAACACACATCTAGAGTCTGGTAGCTAACCTCAAACATGGACTTTTTACTGTACGCTCAGTTTCTTGTTCGGGTTCGCCAGTCCAATAAAGCTTGTTACTCAAAGGAATAAGGTGAGACACACTCCTTTGCTCATTAAACACAAGTATCAGTATGAAGAGTGATTCACCACCTTAGACGGTAAAAACATGAATTTTTATTAATTAATCTATAAAAACATATTGTCATGCAGCTGTAATGCAGGCTAGTGTGTGCTCCACCTGTAGGTTACAGAGGGGAGAAGGGATTACACACTACCAGAGTAGGCCTGCACTGCAGCAGCCAAAACCACCACCAGGTGGCAGCAAAACATCCAAAACTGAGTCAGGAATAATCAGTCAACTGAAGTATCACAGGTCTCAGCAAGTCCTCTACAGAGCAGAAACACAGGCGCCACCAAGTGGCGGGAGCGTGGTCAGGCAAGCCAAGTCAAAACCTTACGGAGGCAGAAGGACAAAAGAATAAGCAATATGCGTGGTCAGGAGAAAGCCAGGAGGTCAGCAACGGTCAGAAGCAGATAAGACAAAGACAGAAAGCAGAAGCGAGTCCGAATACAGGCCGAGTCAAAAACCAGAGAATCCAACAGACAAACAGGGAAATGCAGGGAATAGGGCAGACAGAGGGAAACAACAGACACGGGACAAGTCAGGGATAACAGCAGGACAAATCAAGGGTTACCAGTCAGGTTCACAAGCCGAAGGTAGCAGTATAGCTCACACTGCTAGCAGGATGTGTGAGAGCTAAATAGCCAACCGAAAGCCAGAATGAGGCAGAGCAAAGTTAACCCTTGATGATCCCCCGGACCAAGGGCAGACAGGACTAAACCCTGGAACGGATCATGACAGTACCCTCTTCTCAAGGGGGGCCACCGGACCCCCAGACTTCCCAGGATAACGTGCGTGAAATGCCCGAACCAATCGATCAGCATGTACCGATCGTGCCGGGACCCAAGATCGATCCTCAGGACCATAACCCTTCCAATGGACCAAATGCTGAAGTGAACTACGGACCCTACGCGAATCCACAATCCGTTCCACTTCAAACTCGGTCTGACCATCCACAGAGACAGGAGGCGGAGGGGATGGAGGCCCTGTGGAAGATGGTACATATGACTTAAGAAGGGATTTATGAAAGACATTGGGGATCCGGAGTGACGGGGAAGGCGTAACCGAAAGGCAACAGGATTGACCACCTCCATGATCTCATAAGGACCAATAAATCTGGGACCTAGCTTAGCAGAGGGAACCTTTAGACGAATATTTTTGGTGGACAACCATACTTTATCTCCCACCAGGAACATAGGTCCTACAGACCGTCGCTTATCCGCAAAAAATTTATGTTTGCCCTGAGCCTCCCCAATGTTCTTTTGGACCTCCCTCCACACCTCCCCCAATCTTTGTACTGCCGTATCAGCCCCTGGACATCCTGAATTCAGCCTAGAAAATTCGCCAAAATGGGGGTGAAAACCATAGTTACAAAAGAATGGAGAGGTGCCAGTGGACTGGTTAATCCGATTATTGAATGCAAATTCAGCCACGGGCAATGAAGAACACCAATCATCCTGCTGAGACGTAGCAAGACACCTCAAAATCTGTTTGAGTGACTGATTGGTCCTCTCCGTCTGTCCATTGGTCTCAGGATGGTAAGCAGAGGAGAAGGTCAAGCAAATACCCAGTCTTTTACAAAATGCCCTCCAAAATTTGGACACAAATTGTACCCCTCTATCAGAAACCACACTCAAAGGCACGCCATGCAGTCGTACAACGTGCTCAACAAACAACCTAGATAGTGTCTCAGCATTAGGCAATCCTGCCAGAGGTACAAAATGCGCCTGTTTACTGAATCTGTCAACCACTACCCAGATTACAGTTTTGCCATTAAAAGGAGGGAGATCAGTGATGAAGTCCATGGACAATTGTGTCCATGGTCTATCTGGAATTGGCAATGGCACCAATTCCCCGGCCGGCCGGTTATGTGAGCTCTTAGCACGGGCACAGGTATCACAAGCAGACACAAACATAGTGATATCAGAGTTCATGGAGGACCACCAAAATAGCCTAGTAATGGGTTTCCGAGTGGCTGAGATCCCCGGGTGTCCACTGAGAGCAGAATCATGGAATTCCCGGAGAACCCTCAACCTGTATTGAACGGGAACAAAGAGTTTATTATCAGGCAAAGAGGAAGGAGCAAGAGACTGAGCCTTCTGAATTTCCTGTTCTAATTCAGAGGATACCCCCGCAACAACCACCCTGTGCTGAAGAATGGAGGAAGGAGGTTCAGGGGTGATATTGAATCAAAACTGCGAGATAAGGCATCAGCCTTGACATTCTTGGAACCAGGCCGAAAAGTGATTGAAAAATGAAAACGAGAAAAAAAAAGCGACCACCTAGCCTGTCTAGGAGTCAACCGTTTAGCAGATTCAAGATATGACAAGTTTTTGTGATCCGTGATAACCGTGATCCGATGAACCGCCCCCTCCAAAAAATGCCTCCATTCTTCAAAAGCCAATTTTATGGCCAATAACTCCCGGTTACCCACATCATAGTTCCTCTCCGCAGAAGAGAACTTCCGGGAGAAAAAGGCACATGGTCTTAAATTAGTCAAGGTAACGGGTCCCTGTGACAACACAGCCCCCACTCCCACCTCAGATGCGTCCACCTCTACAATGAACGGTTCAGATGGATCGGGCTGAACCAATACAGGAGCAGACATAAAACATTTCTTTAGTGTAACAAATGCTTCAACTGCTAAGGTTGACCAAACTTTGAGATCAGCCCCCTTGCGAGTGAGATCGATGAGTGGTTTGACCACCTGAGAAAACCCCTTGATGAATTTTCGATAATAATTGGCGAAACCCAGAAAACGCTGCAACCCCTTGAGGTCTCTGGGTTGCACCCAATCAACAATGGCCTGTACCTTTCCGGGATCCATCCGAAACCCATTGGCCGAAAGGATGATCCCCAGAAAGGAAAGCTCCTGGACACAAAACAAACATTTCTCGGTTTAGCAAACAGAGAATTACCCCGTAACCTGTGAAGAACAGCACGTAGATGACCAATGTGGGATTCCTTGTCAGGCGAGAAAGCAAGGATATCATCCAAGTATACAACCATAAAGCGCCCGATAAAATCAGAGAAAACATCATTCATGAAGTTCTGAAATACTGCGGGCGCGTTCGTGAGACCAAAGGGCATGACCAAATTTTCAAACAAGAAGAAAAGGTAGCACACTGTAGCGCTATAGCTTGCAAACACGAAATATGAAAAATATGAAAAATGAATTACATCATTACCTTAGAAATATGAAAAATTGAGAAGTCTTAGCGCATAAGATGGCCAAATTATGTGAGCCTGATAGCCACGTCAAGGCTCTTCTCGTATATCAGGTCCCTAACTAATGCCTATCCTCGCTTTAGAAAAGTCTGTCTGCATGGGAACCTATGAATCCTCTTTTCAGACTAAAATCTACATCTCTGTGGAGGGGTGATGAACCTGCTGTAATTAAAAGGCCTGTGACCACCAGGTGGAGTGCTCAGGCAGAAGATAAATGAATACATATCAAAAAACTGACCGGCACATCCAAACTTAGATTCAGTGTGAACAGGTGCTAAACCTAGAGTCACCAACTCATATACATACAAGAAGAAAAGGTAGCACACTTTTGATATGTATTCATTTACCTTCTGCCTGAGCACTCCACCTGGTGGTCACAGGCCTTTTAATTACAGCAGGTTCATCACCCCTCCACAGAGATGTAGATTTTAGTCTGAAAAGAGGATTCATAGGTTCCCATGCAGACAGACTTTTCTAAAGCGAGGATAGGCATTAGTTAGGGACCTGATATACGAGAAGAGCCTTGACGTGGCTATCAGGCTCACATAATTTGGCCATCTTATGCGCTAAGACTTCTCAATTTTTCATATTTCTAAGGTAATGATGTAATTCATTTTTCATATTTTTCATATTTCGTGTTTGCAAGCTATAGCGCTACAGTGTGCTACCTTTTCTTCTTGTATGTATATGAGTTGGTGACTCTAGGTTTAGCACCTGTTCACACTGAATCTAAGTTTGGAGTGCCGGTCAGTTTTTTGATATGTACAAATTTTCAAACAGACCTTCAGAGGTGAGAAATGCCGTTTTCCACTCATCCCCTTCCTGAATACAGATAAGGTTATATGCTCCCCTGAGATCAAGTTTGGAAAACCACTTAGCCCCAGACACTTGGTTATAAAGATCAGGAATGAGTGGGAGAGGGTAGGTATTTCTCACCGTAATTTTATTTAGTTATCGGAAATCGAGGCACGGGCGTAAACCACCATCTTTTTTCTTAACAAAAAGAATCCCGTGGCCACAGGTGAGACAGAGGACGGATGTGACCTTTGCGTAGGCTATCAGAGATATAGTTTTTCATAGCAGTACGTTCCGGGCCAGAAAGATTGTACAAACGGGCTTTGGGCAATTTAGAACCAGGAATAAGATTAATTGCACAATCATAAGGACGGTGGGGTGGCAAAACCTCAGCCTCTTTTTCGGAGAACACGTCCCCAAAGTCCTTCAGGTACTCCGGAATACCCTCCGGACTAATGGCATACACAAAAACAGCAGAAAGACAACCATTGGAACAATTAGGACCCCATTTAACAATATCACGAGATCCCCAGTCAATAACAGATTATGCCTCTGCAACCAGGGGAACCCCAACACCAGTCCTGCAGGAAGATTATTCATAACAACATGAAATTCGTTCCTGATGTAAGGAACCCACCTTGAGGAGGAACTCCTCAGAGACAAACTTAATGACATTTTTAGCCAACGGTGTCTTATCAATTGCAACATATAGATGGGAGTCTCTAGCCTGACTGTCCCTAACTTTAACTCAGACACCATACTAGAGTTAATGAAATTCATGGAAGATCCACAGTCCACAAATGCTGAAGTGGAAGCACTACCACCTCCATAACACAGTTCCACCTCTAACAAAATTTTCTGAAAAGATGAAAATGGTACCTGAGAGTCTGGATGACCTCCTAATCATCACCCAGACTCGGCAGCTCCTTATTTGATGGACAAGAGGGGCAGTCCGTCTTCCAATGTCCCGGATCTCCACAATAAAAACATAATTTCTCATCTCGTCGCCGTCTCCTCTCTTTCTCCTTGAAATTAATGGTACCAACTTCCATAGTCTCCTTGAATGATACCACCTCAGACTTGGCAGGCAATACGGGAATCTCATGCTGGATAATTCCTCTCTCCCGTAACCTCCGGTCCATACGAATGGCCTGGGTCATGGCCTCTTCCAGGGAACTGGGCGGCATTTGAAGGGCCAGCGCGTCCTTGAGATGATCCGATAATCCTCTCTCAAACAGGCGTCTTAGAGCAGAGTCATTCCAGGACACCTCAACAGACCACCTCCTGAACTCAGAACAATACTGTTCAGCAGTGAGTTCATTCTGAGAGAGACCCATGATCATGTCCTCTGCTACCCTGACCCGGTCTGGTTCATCATAAATCAGTCCCAAAGCCTCAAAGAATCTGTCCACAGACACACGTTCAGGGGCAGAAGCAGGTAGAGAGAAAGCCCACGACTGAGGTCCCTCCCGCAATAAGGAAATGATTATCCCCACCCGCTGACTCTCATCACCAGAAGATAGGGGTCTAAGTGAAAACCATAGTTTGCAACTCTCCCTGAAAGTACTGAATTTCTCCCTCTCCCCGGAGAAGGTATCTGGGAGCTTTACTGTAGGTTCAGGAGAGTGCAAAGAAACATCGACAGTGTTAGAGTGCTTACAGTCAGTCTGCAACGATATTACTGTGTTAGAAAGCTCCCTCTGTTGCACAAATAGGTCTTGCATAATCAATGCCAAACTATTCATGTGATCTGCCAAGGTATGGAGCGGATCCATAGCAAACAGAGCAGAGAAAAAAAAATGCAAATCCTTTATGTACGGGTGACTATAGTGTCACGTAGCTGTAATGCAGGACTAGTGTGTCTCAACCTGCAGGTTACGATGGAGTAGGATTACACACTAACCAGAAGGCCTGCACTGCAGCACAAAACTACCACCAGGGAGCAAAATAGTCCACTATAAACTGAGTCAGGAATAATCAGTCAACTGAAGTATCACAGGTCTCAGCAAGTCCTCTACAGAGCAGAAACACAGGCGCTACCAAGTGGCGGGAGCGTGGTCAGGCAAGCCAAGTCAAAACCATACAGAGGCAGCAGGACAAACGGAATAAGCAATATGCGTGGTCAGGAGAAAGCCAGGAGGTCAGCAACGGTCAGAAGCAGATAAGACAAAGACAGAAAGCAGAAGCGAGTCCGAATACAGGCCGAGTCAAAAACCAGAGAATCCAACAGACAAACAGGGAAATGCAGGGAATAGGGCAGACAGAGGGAAACAACAGACATGGGACAAGTCAGGGATAACAGCAGGACAAATCAAGGGTTACCAGTCAGGTTCACAAGCCGAAGGTAGCAGTATAGCTCACACTGCTAGCAGGATGTGTGAGAGCTAAATAGCCAACCTGAAGCCAGAATGAGGCAGAGCAAAGTTAACCCTTGACATGATCCGCCCGGACCAAGGGCAGACAGGACTAAACCCTGGAACGGATCATGACACATATATTCAAGATAGCAAGAAAAGCCTCCAAGAAAAAAGTGGGCGACAACAGCAAATATGAACCGATCCAACCACAAGGGATGCACGTGAATATAATATACTGTATATAGAGCCTAAAATGTAGGAGTGCACTGAAGTGTCGGATACCTCTAAGAGCTAATCCAGGTAAATTGATAGTTCAACACTTGATGCTATCCAGTTACTCATCCCCAATCTGAAGGAGTTTTAAAAAAGTGTACAGGAGTGGGGTATACTAAAATGCAGGATACTTATAGTATCTATAATAAGGTGCTAATGCAGCAATTAGATCTTGATCATAGGAATATATCTCCTGCATTTCAAGGACTTCACCAGGCTATGCATTCCAAAAACTATTGCTGACAATAATCAATCATATCAATAATAATAGAAAGGTATAATACCTGAAAGCAAGATTAGTCAGAGAAGAGGCAAGAGGCTGTGTCCTCCAACACCTGATGGACTCCGTTTCACCTATGCTTCTTCTGGGCCCTATATATATTATATTATGAATATCCCTTATTGTTGGATCAGTTCATGTTTTGCTGGTGTCCCCACCACCTTTTTTTCTTGCCCTGTCTTTTTGTGAATATATGTTTTTTTATTAACTACTTTATCCCCAAAGATGGTTTGCACGTTAATGACCAGGCCAATTTTTACAATTCTGACCTGTTATGGGTTGCGGAGCGCACCAAATAAATATAAATAGAAGGTGCGTTCCAGCCTGGGGTCCACCGTGCAGGCAAAACCTGCTGCTAGTAAGATGGCGCTGTAGGTGGTATGAGCGAGCTCTGTTATCCCGCAGAGTCGCAGATATGGTCGCCGTAGCACTATATGGCGAAGTGGGCAAACTCTGTTACTCCACAGATCCGCTAAATGAAAGGATGTGGCGCTATATGACGATATTAGAGAACTCTGTTGCCCACAGAGTCGCAACCTAAACGCTGACCTCTAGCGATGTCCGTGTGCCGCCACCGGGTTACGTCCGGACGGGCAGCTTCAGCATAAAGTAGTCAGCAATGCACACAGCGAACTCCTCACCGGAGAAGCCGGTATTCTAGGGGCTTATTTCAGCCAGAGCCCTGAACCCATACACAATCTCCTCATCGGAGGTGCCGGTATTCTAGGGCTTATTTCAGCCGGGTCCCTAAACACATGCATACCACACTGGCGCAAGCAGTAAACAAATCTGATACTAGCGCACGGCCGTGCTGTTATGCCACCTTTTTATAGTAGCCACGAGCAGAGACCTTCCAGAAACAGGACAGTGAGGTATAAGCTCAAGGATAAAATATAACTTTTATTAATTAAGGGTTAAAAAACCACAAAAAACAAATAGACACACAAAAAATGGTGTAAACAAACCACATAACCAGAAGCAATAGCAAATATTCCTCAAAAATGAATTTGTTGTTTGAGGAGAAAGAAAAGCCTCATAAAAAATCCCAACAGGATGGTGACTATTCTATCCACATTAATGTCTCACTAACCATAGGTGAAAAATGTTCTCCACTGGTCAAATATAATTAATTGAACACACCAAATTCTATTAACCAGAGATATACTGTCACAATACAATATCTATGAGGTAGTGACTCATCAGTATCACCAATGTGGTACGGCATGCACACTCAAATGTATTGAGGTATTTCCCAATTTTGCTAGCTATACCTATAAGGATATCCTGAATAAAGGGACCAGAGAGATACACTTAGTACCAGCACTATATATATATATATATATATATATATATATATATATATTGTATGATCCCACAAACATCACAGTGCTGAGACTACTGTAAAATTAATTAACACTGATGTGTATATATGCAAGAGGCTTGTTAATGCACTATGAAGGCATGCACTTAAGGTTTTACACAAACAACATCTGACGTCAATACAACGGAACCATACTCCCTCATCAACAGATGAGCATTCCTTACATGACTTTTAGATGCCTCACAATAACATGTATGACCACCTTATTGATGTAAAGGAACAATCTCCCCCAGTCCAAACTAACGTCCCCCAAACCTTTCTCTCAGACGGAATGATTATTATGACATGGGTGTCACGATGTCCTTGTTGTCAGTCTTAACCATCTCCCGACGCGTTTCATCGGAAAGAATCATCAGGGGAGTAGTAAGGATACATGTGTATCGTCATGAAGTGCTCATGACATATTGCTGCTGCCTTACCGGCTCCTGGGCATAGCGATGTTCATAAGCAAGAGTGTAAGCACGTCATCAGACAAGATCCGCCCCCGGCGTGTGACGCGCTTCCGGTGTTCTGAAGCGCATTTCCAATACATGGAACGCAAGCTAAATGTCTCATACTGGCTCGTTGCTAAGACCCTTACTACCTGCATTCCAACAGATACATGTTGCGCTTACTTATCCATAATTAATACCACAGCTTCTGTAGGTCAAGCACACAGGTAACGAAATGCTCCACTAATATCTCACATTAGAAATTATGCACAGGTATTTTAGAGCATTCGATTAATTAAGGTGCCATGACCAATCCAATACTCATGGCTTCATGCACCTTATTCCCTAGCGTGTGCACGGTTCTCACACTATAAATAAGACAAATAATAGAGCTGTCTCACACTATACATAAGACAATTAATAGGGTTGTCAAAAAACAAGGATGTGTATTCGTGTATTAGAATAATAAATCTAAAAGCCATATGTGTGGAGTAGAGAACACACGTTCAGCCTACTATGATATTCAGGAAGAAACCCACACAAAGTTTCCAATGATTCATATTAAAGTCAGTTCCCCACAGAGAGAAAATTTGGGGTCATTAAACCCAACAAGAGAAATGATGAGGGGATAAAGAGAGTAGGACCCCGGTGGTAAGAATCCAAATCCACAGGCGAGAGTGCCTGGTGATGACCCACCCCCTATAACAGAGAGTTTCAGGTTCAGGACTGTGGGCCCAGTAAAACACACCATGGACGGGGGCAAACATTCTCAAAATCACCCAACTCATAGAAAACAACTATAGGGCAGTTGTTCATTCAGGCCCAATGTGTGAACAGTTTTTAAATAAAAAATCCATTTACTTTCTTTTTGGAGGATCAATCTGTCCCAGTCTCCTCCCCTAGATGGAGGGGGATTATTGTCAATCCCTACAAATGAAATTGACCTAATGTCACCTTGATGGACCGCATTCATATGTGAGGCAACCGGAGTGTCCCTTTTGTTGGTAATGTCACGTAAATGTTCCCCCACCCTTCTTCTGAATTCTCTCTTGGTTTTACCCACATATTCCATTTCACACTGACATGTGGCCTTATAAATGACTCCACTAGTATGGCAATTAATAAATTGTCGTATATCATATTCCCTCTCTGTGACGGAACTGACAAAGGTCCTAGTCTGTTGAATAGATGTGCACATTTTACATCTCCCACAACGAAAACATCCTTTGGGTTGGGTGAGAAATGAGTCAACTCCTCCTCTTGTTCTGAACTGGCTATGAACCAGTCTGTCCCTCAACGACCTTCCCCTTCTGAACGTAACCAAAGGGTGAGGGGAAATGCAGTTTCCTATGTCGCTGTCCATTGTAAGGATAGACCAGTGTTTTGACAGCACCGATCTAATACTATTTGCTCCATTAGAGTACCTAGTGACAAAACAAATCGAAGGTTCAGAGCTATCGTTTTGTCTGGGGACGAGTAGATCACTTCTATTCCTAGTTAATGATTCCCTATATGCTTTCTTGAGGACCACATTGGGGTATCCTCTATCCAGTAACCTCCCCTGCAAATCCCTAGCCTGTTTTTCGAAATCATTGATGTCCGTACAATGCCTACGTAGTCTTAAGTATTGGCTCTTGGTAACCCCTTTCTTTAAATTTTTTTGGGTGGCTACTCTCCTATCACAAGAAAGAGTTTGTCGCAGTACTTTTGCGATGTGTCTTGGTACAAATCATACCATCATCTTTTTTAATTATGGTGATGTCAAGAAACATAAGACTCGAGGGATCGACCTCATAAGTAAATCGAAGACCAATATCATTACGGTTGAGGTCCTCTACAAACCTTCCAAAGTTGACAGCATCCCCCTTCCAGATGACAAGGATGTCGTCCATATATCGT
Source organism: Oophaga sylvatica (assembly GCA_033576555.1). NCBI lineage: Eukaryota > Metazoa > Chordata > Amphibia > Anura > Dendrobatidae > Oophaga > Oophaga sylvatica. The sequence continues at coordinate 31,036 of JARQOD010006412.1, read as the reverse complement.
AACCACATGACAATACTGTCATCTGGATCCTGCGCAGATTTCGAGAACACTACTTCTTCTTCCCACCAGCCCAGGAGCAAATTAGCATAAGATGGCGCACAGGGACTGCCCATTGCGGTGCCCCTGAGCTGGTGGTAGAACCTATGATTGAACACAAAGACATTTCTTGTGAGGCAAAAATTCAGTGCCTCTAGAACAAACTTGTTATATCTATTACATTGTGTACCCCTAGTATTGAGGTAGTGTTCAACTGCTTGCAACGCTTTGTTATGAGGGATGGACGAATAAAGGGATTGCACATCAATACTACCCAAAACCATATCTGATTCGAGAAAAAGCCCCTCTAATTTGCCAAGCAAATCCATGGTGTCCCTAACATCAGAATTTAGGGCTATCACAAACGGTTTCAAAATATGGTCAAGGTAAGTGCCGAGTTTCTCCGTAAGACCATTCTTCCCCGAGACAATCGGTCTTCCCTTCAGTGGGGTAGTGCCTTTATGCACGTTAGGAAGACAGTAGAAGGCCTGTAAGACTGGTAGGACCAATAGGAAGCTGCTTCAGAAACCAACAGCTTCAGGACCTTCCTGGAGGACCAATAGGAGTCGCAACTGTATCCGAGCATGTGACCCCTGATCTCCAATGGAAGATCTTGCCCTGGGCATGCTCAGATGGAGAAACAGAGGACTTAGTCCCAAATCTGCCTGCTCCAACACTGGTTACAACAGAGGATCCAGGAGCGGCAGCAGCAAGTCTCTGCACAGTACTATACTGGGCGAGACGCTGGGACCGACGTCTCTGCTGAGCAGGTTCCACTGCGGCCGGAGATGGATGGGGACCGCAGCGGGACTGGTTCGTGATTCCCCTTGTGCAGCAGTGGGAACTCAATCCCTAACATTACCCCCCCTCCTAGGGCCCCCCTTCTTTGGGCCTTGCTGCACTCAAAGGCAGCGATGAGCTGCGGAGCATGAACATGCTCGGCAGGCTCCCAGGACCTATCCTCAGGCCCATAATCCCTCCAATCCACCAAATAATTTTATTTGCCTCGGACCACCTTGCACCCAACAATGGCGTTCACTTCATGATCGTCGGTAGATGAACCCGACGTCCCGGGAGATGACTCGGAAAACCGGGAAATGGCCATGGTTTCAGGAGGGACACGTGAAAGGTATCAGCGATACCAAGATAAGGTGGAAGGGCAAGGCGGTAGACTACAGGGTTTACCTGCTCAAGGATCTTAAAGGGGCCCAAATAGCGAGGTGCCAACTTGGTAGACTCTACTCGCAGTCTGATGTTCCAGGCAGAGAGCCACACTAAGTCGCCTGGGGCAAATGTCGGAGCGGGGCACCGATGAACATCGGCCGAAGACCTCATCCTCTCTTTGGAGGCCTGAATGGCATCCTGGCTTCGGTCCCAAATGTTCCGTGCCTCCACAGCACAGTATGCCACCCTGGAGTCGGCGGACAACACAGGCATGGGCACCAAGACCCACGGATGCTGACCGTAGTTCAAGAGGAATGGGGTCTGTCCGGTGGAGTGAGCCACAGCATTATTAAGAGCAAACTCAGCCCATGGTAGCAAAGATGCCCAGTCATCCAGCCTGGCAGAGACAAAATGTCGCAAATATATGACCAAGGTCTGGTTGGCCCTCTCTACCAACCCATTTGTCTCAGGATGGTACGCAGAGGAGAGATTTAATTCAATGCTGAGTAGCCGACGCAGCTCTCTCCAGAACCGAGACGCAAACTGGGGACCTCGATAACTAACGACTTTGTCTGGCATACCGTGTAAACGGAAAATATGCCTGATAAATAATGCTGCCAAGGCCAGTGCAGACGGTAACCGTGGTAACAGCACCAAATGCACCATTTTGGAGAAGTGGTCGGTTATCACCCAGATGATGGTGCAGCCCCGAGACTTGGGTAAGCCCACCACAAAATCCATCCCGCCCATCTCCCAAGGCCTGTCTGCCACCGGCAAAGGAAAAAGTAGTCCAGCTGGCCATTGTCGAGGGGACTTATTCTTGGCGCAGGACATGCATGCCTGAACATATTTCATGACGTCCCGGACCATATGTGGCCACCAATATGTCCTCACCAGCAACTCAGATGTCCTTTTTGTCCCGAAATGTCCACCCACCCTGGAGGAATGTGCCCAAGAAAGTACTTCCGGTCACAAATTGGTGGGTACAAAAGTCTTGCCCGGAGGCACAGACTCAAGCGAAACCGGAGCCACAGTTCTTAGGCTCTCACATGAGACAATAAGCAGAGGCTCCTCCTCCACCTCCTCAGAGGATACGACGGAGCGAGACAGAGCATTGGCCCGAATGTTCTTCTCACCGGAGAGGAAATGGAGGGTGAAATGGAACTGGGAGAAGAACAGGGACCATCTGGCTTGGCAGGAATTCAGCCGCTGGGCTGTTTGCAAGTACACCAAGTTTTTGTGGTCCGTGAAGATCTGGAAGGGAAAGCGAGCTCCCTCCAGAAGATGTCTCCACTCGGAGAAGGCAAACTTCATAGCCAATAACTCCCTATCCCCGATGGAATAATTCCTCTCTGCAGGTGTAAAGGTTTTAGAAAAGAAGAAGCAAGGATGCTTCCGACCTTGAGCATCCTTTTGATAAAGGACTGCTCCTGCACCAACAGAAGAGGCGTCCACCTCTAAAATAAACAGTTTATCAACATCGGGGCGATGTAATATGAGAGCACAGACAAAATTGTCAGTGATCGAGGTCCCCAGTTTGCGTCTCGGTTCTGGAGAGAGCTGTGTTGTTTACTCAGCAATGAGTTGAATCTCTCCTCTGCATACCATCCCGAGACGAATGATTTGGTAGAGAGGGCCAACCAGACCTTGGTCACATACTTGCGACATTTTGTCTCTGCCAGGCAGGATGACTGGGCATCCTTGCTACCGTGGGCTGAGTTCGCTCTAAATAATGCTGTGGCTGACTCCACCGGACAGACCCCATTCTGTTATGAATGTGCTAGAGATGGTTTCTGAGCAGAGGCTCCCTCTGGTGGTTACAGACAGTACTGAACCTTTCAGCGAGGAGTGGCAATCAGGGATCACGGACTGGTCTGATATAAGGGAGGTTCCCTCCCATGATGGTTGCCGGTGATCAATTGTTCTTGTCTCAATTGTGGTTCCTGGTTCATTTGGAAGTTTTCTGGAGTCTTGCCTGCATCTCATGCTTTCAGATAAGATATTTTTTGCTTTTCTTTTTGTGCTTGCTTTTTGCATTGTTTTCTGCATGTTTGTGGAGGTCAGCCAGGTCCCGTCCTGGGGCCTCAGCTCCTCACTGTCTATCTGCAGCCACTGTTATTAGCTCATTTGCTTTTTCCTGCTTTTTCAGTGGCTGCGGCTTGGTTTTTGTTCACACTGAGATCTGATTTAGTGGGTGGCGAGATCGTGTGATCTCAGTATTTTTGTAATCAGAATTGTTGGATTTTTGTAGGGTTTTCTGGTTGCAGAAAGTAATCTCTCCTGTCCTATCCTATTTAGTCAGCTTGTGGCCCCAGCGTTTGCTCAGTCTATTTTCTGCCTATGTTTGTATTTTCATCTTGTCTAACCGCCATTATATGTTTGGGGGCTTCCTATTTTCTTTGGGGATCTGCTCCGGGGCAGATAGCTTTCATCTGTCTGCCTTTAGGTGTAGTTATCTCTCAGGCTGTGACGAGGCGTCTAGGATCAACGTAGGAACGCTCCACGGCTACCTCTAGTTGTGTCGTTAGTTTAGGAATCTGCAACCCATCAGTTACCAACATCTCAGGTGTTCGGCTGCCCTGCTGTTGTTCCTGTCCTCCTCAGCTACCGAAACATAACAGTATCACCGGCTATAACTGAAAATTATATGGTACTCACAGAAGGGAAAAAAGGAAAAATAGTGTGGAAAGAAAAAAGTTGTCAGAGCTGTCAGAGTTTTTTTTTTTTTTCTGTCTGTTGCATTTTTTCCCTCTTTTTCTCTGGGTGCTGAGGAGGATTTTTTTTTTCTCTCAATGGAGTTTGCACAGTTGTCTGGCCGTGTGGATCAGCTTGCCACTGAGGTTCGGAGTATTGCTACCTATCTTGCTGGGTTGCCGGTTGTGGAACCTAGGATTCCCATGCCAGATTTGTTTTTGGGGGATCGGGCTAAATTTCTGAATTTCAAAAAAAACTGTAAGTTGTTTTTTGCCTTAAAGCCTAAGTCATCAGGTAACGCAGCACAGCAGGTTCAAATTGTCATCTCTCTCCTGCGCAGCGATCCTCAGGATTGGGCTTTTTCCCTGACACCTGGGGATCCTGTTTTGAATGATATTGATGCATTTTTTCTGGCTCTGGGGTTATTGTACGATGAACCTAATGTCACTGATCAAGCTGAAAAAACCTTGTTGGCATTAAATCAGGGACTTGAAGATGCTGAGTTGTACTGTCAGAAATTCCGAAAGTGGGCAGTCCTGACCAAATGGAATGATGCTTTGGCAGCCCTTTTTCAGAAGGGGCTGTCAGAGAATGTAAAGGATGTTATCGTGGGATTCCCTGCTCCCTCTGGTCTCAATGATTCTATGTCATTGGCTATTCAAATTGACAGACGTTTGCGTGAGCGCAGAGGTATGCATGAGATCGTGTTGCCTTGTGAGCCAGCTTCTGAGCCCATGCAGTATGATAGAGTGACTTCTGGGGCTCAGCGTCATGAGTTTCGAAAGTGCAATGGGTTATGTTTCTTATGTGGTGATGCCTCTCATGCTATTTCAGTCTACCCTCAGCGGGGTAGACGTTTTGCATGCTCAGTTGTCTTGGGTAGTGTTCAGGTTAAATTTCTCTTGACTGTTACCCTGATTTGCTCCCTGTCCACATTTTCTGCTCAGGATTTTGTTGATTCAGGAGCAGCTATTAACCTGATGGATTTTGACTTTGCCAAATGTTGTGGGTTTCCCATGATACCCCTGCGGAAGTCTATTCCCCTACTGGGCATTGATTCTACCCCTTTGGTGGAGAATAAACCCCAGTTTTCTACTCAGGTGATAATGAGGGTTGAACCAGATCATCAGGAGAGTTGCAAATTTCTGGTGCTGTATAATCTGCATGACATTATTGTACTGGGTTAACCTTGGTTACAGTCTCATAATCCTGTTTTGGATTGGAAATCTGTGTCTGTAACCAGTTGGGGCTGCGAATGTGTTAATGTCAACACTCCTGTTTTTTCTGCCTCTCCCAAGTCTCAGGAAGTTCCTGACTTTTTGACTGATTTTTCGGATGTATTTAGTGAAAGTAAATCTACATCTATGCCCCCTCACAGGAGCTACGATTGCGCTATTGAATTAGTGCCTGGTGGTAAATTTCCTAAAGGTCGCCTTTTTAATTTGTCTGTACCTGAACACGATGCTATGCGATCTTATATCAAGGAGTCATTGGAGAAGGGTCATATCAGACCATCCTCTTCACCCTTGGGTGCCGTTTTTTTTCTTTGAGGCCAAAAAGGATGGTTCATTGAGGCCATGTATTGATTATCGTCTCTTGAATAAGATCACTGTGAAGTATCAATATCCGTTACCCTTGATTTCTGACCTGTTTTTCAGGGTGAAAAGTGCTAGTTGGTTTATCAAGCTTGACCTCAGGGGGGCGTATAACCTTATTCGCATTAAGCACGGGGATTAATTGAAGATGGCGTTTAATACCCCAGTGTTGTGAATGGGTTTGAGATGAGTTCTGAGCAGAGACTCCCTCTGGTGGTTACAAGCGGTACTGGTCTGTTCAGTGAAGATTGTGAGGACTGGGAATCAGGTGTTACTGACTGGTCTTATATAAGGGAGTCACCTTCCCATCAGGGTTGCCGGTGATCAATTGTTCTGGTCTGAATCCTTCATTCCTGTTTCCCTTGTAGCCTGCTGTGTCGTGTCTGCATCTCCTGCTAACAGATAAGACATTTTCTTCTTTTTGTTTTTGTACTATATTTTTGCATTTTGTCCTGCACTTCTGTGGGGGCCTTCTGGGTCCCCTCCGGGGGCTTTTGCCCTCTCAGTTTAGTTCAGCCACTGATGTTTGTACTTTTGCTTTTTCCAGTTTTTTCAGTGGCTGCTGTTTTGATTTTGTCACACCAGAGAACTAATTTAGGTGGTAGAGGTCGTGTGATCTCAGGTGATTTTGAAATTAGTAGAGTTGGTGCTTTTCAGGTTTTTCTGGGATTGCAGTAAGTACCCTTCCTATCCTTTTCTATTTAGTTAGTTTGGGCCCCAGCGTTTGCTCATACTATTTTCTTTCTGTGTCAGTATTTCTTCTTGTCTAACCGCCATTACTTGTTTGGGGGCTTTCTATTATCTTTGGGGTTCTGCTCCGGGGCAGATAGCTTTCCTATTTCTATCTTTAGGTGTAGTTAGTTTCTCAGGCTGTGACGAGGCGTCTAGGACCAACGTAGGAACGCTCCACGGCTGCCTCTAGTTGTGGTGGTTAGTCAGGGTACTGCAATCTCATAGATTCCAAGTGCTCTGGTGTATTGCCTTTTTTACCTGCACTCCTCTGCTACCGAAACATAACAGTATCACCGGCCTAAAAATTGAAAATTGTATGGTACTCACAGAAGGGAAAAAATATTGTGAAAGAAAAAAGGTTGTCAGAGTTGTCAGAGATATTTTTCTGTTTGTTGCATTTTTTTCCCTCTGTATCTCTGGGTGCTGGGGAGGATCTTTTCTCTCAATGGAGTTTGCACTGTTGTCTGGCCGTGTGAATCAGCTTGCCACTGAGGTTCAGAGTATTGCTGCATATCTTGCTAGGTTGCCTGTTGTGGAACCTAGGATCCCCATGCCAGATTTGTTTTTGGGGGATCGAGCTAAGTTTCAGAATTTCAAAAATAATTGTAAATTGTTTTTTGCCTTAAAATCTAAGTCCTCAGGGAACGCAGCGCAGCAGGTTCAAATTATCATCTCTCTCCTGCGCGGCGATCCTCAGGATTGGGCTTTTTCCCTGACACCTGGGGATCCTGTTTTGAGTGATGTTGATGCATTTTTTCAAGCTTTGGGGTTATTGTACGATGAGCCTAATGTCACTGATCAAGCTGAAAAAGCCTTGTTGGCATTAAATCAGGGGCCTTATGACGCTGAGTTATACTGTCAGAGGTTCCGTAGGTGAGCAGTCCTGACCAAATGGAATGACGACGCTTTGGCAGCCCTTTTCCGGAAGGGTCTGTCAGATAATGTAAAGGATGTTATGGTGGGATTCCCTGTCCCCTCTGGTCTCAATGATTCTATGTCATTAGCGATTCAAATTAACAGACGTTTGCGTGAGCGGAGAAGTATGCGTGGAATGGTGTTGCCTTGTGAACCAGCTTCTGAACCCATGCAGTGTGATAGAGTGGTGCCTGGGGCACAGCGTCATGAGTTTCGAAAGCGCAATGGGTTATGTTTCTACTGTGGTGATGCCTCTCATGCTATTTCAGTCTGCCCTAAGCGGGGAAGACGTTTTGCACGCTCAGTTGTCTTGGGTAGTGTTCAGACTAAGTTTTTATTAACTGTCACTCTGATATGCTCTCTGTCCTCATTTTCTGCTCAGGCTTTCGTTGATTCTGGAGCAGCTATTAACCTGATGGATTATGATTTTGCTAAACGTTGTGGGTTTCCCTTGATACCCCTCCAGAAGTCTATTCCCCTACTGGGGATCGATTCTACCCCTTTGGCTGAGAATAAACCCCAGTTTTCTACTCAGGTGATAATGAGGGTTGAACCTGATCACCAGGAGTGCTGCAAATTTTTGGTTCTGTATAATCTGCATGACATTATCGTGCTGGGTTTCCCTTGGTTACAGTCTCATAATCCTGTTTTGGATTGGAAATCTGTGTCTGTAACCAGTTGGGGCTGCCAATGTGTTAATACCAACACTCCTGTTTTTTCTGCCTCCCCCCAGGCTCAGGATGTTCCTGACTTTTTGATTGATTTTTCTGATGTGTTTAGCGAAAGTAAATCTGCATCCTTGCCTCCCCATAGGAGCTATGACTGCGCTATTGAATTAGTGCCGGGTAGTAAATTCCCTAAAGGTCGCCTTTTTAACTTGTCTGTACCTGAACATGACGCTATGCGGTCTTATATCAAGGAATCATTGGAGAAGGGTCATATCAGACCATCCTCTTCACCCTTATGTGCCGGTTTTTTCTTTGTGGCCAAAAAAGATGGTTCATTAAGGCCGTGTATTGATTATCGTCTCTTGAACAATATTACTGTGAAATATCAATACCCGTTACCCTTGACTTCTGACCTGTTTTCCAGGGTGAAAAACGCTACTTGGTTTACCAAGCTTGACCTCAGGGGGGCGTATAACCTTATTCGCATTAAGCACGGGGATGAATGGAAGACGGCATTCAATACCCCTGAAGGGCATTTTGAGTACCTAGTGATGCCCTTTGGGCTCACTAATGCTCCTTCCGTCTTCCAGTCCTTCATGAATGACATTTTCAGGGATTTTGTGGACAAATTTCTGATTGTTTATTTGGATGATATCTTGATTTTTTCTAATGACTGGGACTCTCATGTGAAACATGTTCGAACTGTGTTCCAGATTTTGAGAGAGAATGCTCTGTATGTGAACGGATCAAAGTGTCTTTTTGGCGTACAGAGGATCTCATTTCTGGGATTCATTTTGTCCCCATCTGTTATTGAAATGGATCCGGTCAAGGTTCAGGCCATCTGTGATTGGGTCCAACCTACTTCATTAAAGGCTCTTCAGAGATTTTTGGGTTTTGCCAATTTTTATCGTAAATTTATTGGTAATTTCTCAGTTATTGTTAAACCATTAACTGATTTGACCAGAAAGGGTTCTGATGTGGTGAATTGCCCTCCTGAGGCAGTCTCTGCGTTTCAGGAACTTAAGCAGAGATTCACTTCTGCTCCTGTTCTACGGCAGCCTGATGTTTCTCTGCCATTTCAGGTGGAGGTTGATGCCTCTGAAATTGGGGCAGGTGCCGTTTTATCCCAAAAAGATCCAGAGACCTCTAAAAGTAACCCTTGTGCCTTTTTCTCTCGAAAATTTTCACCTACTGAACGTAATTATGACGTGGGTAATCGGGAGTTATTGGCCATGAAGTGGGCTTTTGAAGAGTGGAGACATTGGCTGGAGGGAGCCAAACATCAGGTGGTGGTCCTTACGGACCATAAGAATCTGGTCTATCTGGAATCTGCCAAGCGACTCAATCCTAGACAGGCCAGATGGGCCTTGTTTTTCACAAGTTTTAATTTTGTGGTTTCCTTTCTTCCTGGCACTAAGAATGTTAAGGCGGATGCCCTCTCGAGGAGTTTCCTTGCGGACTCTCCTGAGTTATCTGATCCTTCTGTTATTTTGAAAGAGGGTGTAGTTCTTTCCGCCATCTCGCCCAATTTGAGACTTGCTCTGGAGGGGTGTCAGGAGGATAGGCCCGAGTGCTGCCCTGTTGGAAAATTGTTTGTCCCGGACCAGTGGAAAAAGAGTGTGATGTCTGAGATTCATTGTTCCGCATTGGCTGGGCATCCCAGAATTTTTGGTACCAGAGACTTGGTTAGTCGGTCCTTTTGGTGGCCTACCTTGTCTCGTGATGTCAGGGAATTTGTGCAGTCCTGCGGGACTTGCTCTCGCTCCAAGCCTTGCTCTCGCTCTAGTGGTTTGTTGATGCCATTGCCTGTGCCCAAGAGACCATGGACCCATATCTCTATGGATTTCATTTCCGATCTTCCTGTTTCTCAGAGAATGACCACCATCTGGGTAATTTGTGATAGGTTTTCCAAAATGATACATCTTGTGCCATTACCTAAGTTGCCTTCCTCCTCTGAATTGGTGCCGTTGTTCCTTCAGCACGTGGTTCGTTTACACGGCATTCCTGAGATCATTGTGTCTGACAGAGGAGTCCAGTTTGTTTCCAGATTTTGGAGGACTTTTTGTTCTAAACTGGGTGTTCAATTGTCTTTCTCCTCGGCATTTCATCCTCAGACCAATGATCAAACTGAGAGAACAAACCAGACATTGGAGACTTATCTTAGATGCTTTGTGTCTGCTGATCAGGATGACTGGGTCTCTTTTTTACCTTTGGCTGAGTTTGCTCTTAATAATAGGGCTAGCTCTGCCACTTTGATGTCTCCGTTTTTCTGTAATTCTGGGTTTCACCCGCGATTTTCTTCAGGACAGACGGAGGCTTCTGTCTGTCCAGGTGTTGACTCTGTTGTGGAGCGTATGCAACAGATTTGGGACCAGGTAGTGGAGAGGTTGTCCCTCTCTCAGGAGAAGGCCCAGCGGTTTGCTAACCGGCATAGGACTGATGGTCCTCGGTTTAAAGTGGGGGACTTGGTCTGGTTGTCCTCAAAGAATATTCCTATGAGAGTAGCATCTCCTAAATTTAAGCCTAGGTTCATTGGACCTTATAAGATCATTGAGATTCTTAATCCTGTTTCTTTTCGTTTGCTTCTTCCAGGGACATTTTAGATCCATAACGTGTTCCACAAGTCCTTGTTGAAGAGGTTTGTTGAGCCAGTGGTTCCTGCTGCTGTGCCTCCTGACCCTGTTTTGGTTGAGGGCAATCTGGAGTATGTGGTTGAGAAAATATTAGATTCTCGTTTTTCTAGACGGAAACTCCAGTATTTGGTTAAGTGGAGAGGTTATGGTCAGGAAGACAATTCTTGGGTGTTTGCTTCGGACATCCATGCTAGGAGACTCATCCGTGCGTATCATAGAACTCATCCTGACCGACCTGGTTGCTCAAATGAGGGTTCGGTGACCCCTCCTCAAGGGGGGGGGTACTGTTGTGAATGGGTTTGAGATGAGTTCTGAGCAGAGACTCCCTCTGGTGGTTACAAGCGGTACTGGTCTGTTCAGTGAAGATTGTGAGGACTGGGAATCAGGTGTTACTGACTGGTCTTATATAAGGGAGTCACCTTCCCATCAGGGTTGCCGGTGATCAATTGTTCTGGTCTGAATCCTTCATTCCTGTTTCCCTTGTAGCCTGCTGTGTCGTATCTGCATCTCCTGCTAACAGATAAGACATTTTCTTCTTTTTGTTTTTGTACTATATTTTTGCATTTTGTCCTGCACTTCTGTGGGGGCCTTCTGGGTCCCCTCCGGGGGCTTTTGCCCTCTCAGTTTAGTTCAGCCACTGATGTTTGTACTTTTGCTTTTTCCAGTTTTTTCAGTGGCTGCTGTTTTGATTTTGTTACACCAGAGAACTAATTTAGGTGGTAGAGGTCGTGTGATCTCAGGTGATTTTGAAATTAGTAGAGTTGGTGCTTTTCAGGGTTTTCTGGGATTGCAGTAAGTACCCTTTCTATCCTTTTCTATTTAGTTAATTTGGGCCCCAGCGTTTGCTCATACTATTTTCTTTCTGTGTCAGTATTTCTTCTTGTCTAACCGCCATTACTTGTTTGGGGGCTTTCTATTATCTTTGGGGTTCTGCTCCGGGGCAGATAGCTTTCCTATTTCTATCTTTAGGTGTAGTTAGTTTCTCAGGCTGTGACGAGGCATCTAGGACCAACGTAGGAACGCTCCACGGCTGCCTCTAGTTGTGGTGGTTAGTCAGGGTACTGCAATCTCATAGATTCCAACTGCTCTGGTGTATTGCCTTTTTTACCTGCACTCCTCTGCTACCGAAACATAACACCCAGAGGGGCATTTTGAGTACCTAGTGATGCCCTTTGGGCTCACTAATGCTCCTTCCGTCTTCCAATCCTTCATGAATTATATTTTCAGGGATTTTGTGGATAAATTTCTGATTGTTTATTTGGATGATATCTTGATTTTTTCCAATGACTGGGACTCTCATGTGAAACATGTTTGGACTGTGTTCCAGATTTTGAGAGAGAATGCACTGTATGTGAAGGGATCAAAGTGTCTTTTTGGCGTACAGAAGGTCTCATTTCTGGGATTCATTTTGTCTCCGTCTGTTATTGAAATAGACCCGGTCAAGGTTCAAGCCATCCATGATTCGGTTCAACTTACTTCATTAAAGGCTCTTCAGAGATTTTTGGGTTTTGCCAATTTTTATCGTAAATTTATTGGTAATTTCTCCGGTATTGTTAAACCATTGACTGATTTGACCAAAAAGGGTTCTGATGTGGTGAATTGGCCTCCTGAGGCAGTCTCTGCGTTTCAGGAACTTAAGCAGAGATTCACTTCTGCTCCTGTTCTACGGCAGCCTGATGTTTCTCTACCATTTTAGGTGGAGGTTGATGCCTCTGAAATTGGGGCAGGTGCCGTTTTGTCCCAAAGAGATCCAGAGACCTCTAAGAGTAACCCTTGTGCCTTTTTCTCTTGAAAATTTTCTCCAACTGAACATAATTATGATGTGGGTAATCGGGAGTTATTGGCCATGAAGTGGGCCTTTGAAGAGTGGAGACATTGGCTGGAAGGAGCCTAACATCAGGTGGTGGTCCTCATGGACAGGGTTGGCGTCAGCACCCGGCATACCCGGGCAAGTGCCAGGGCCCTGAGCAGGCGGGGGGCCCACTCGCCGTTGGGCACCCCGGCGCCCGTTAGCGGTGTCAGCGCCGCCACTGGGTCCCCCGCTTGCTCAGGTCCCGGCACAAGCCGGCGCAATACGTACCTTTCCCCGTGCCTCCGCTGCCGCAGCTCCGGGATCCAGGAGGTGCCTGCGCCGGCGCTTCCTCTCTCACAGCAGCGCCGCTGAATGACGTCATCATTCAGCGGCCGACTGTGGTAGAGAGCGTGCGGACGCCGGACAGGTGAGATGTGTGTGTGTGCCTGTGTGTATGTGAGAGAGTGCATGTGTGATGGTGGTGGGGGGAGGCAGGCAGTGATGGTGGTGAGGAGGCGATGATGATGATGATTGGTAGGCAATGATAATGGGAAGGCAATGATGATGATGATATTAATGGGAGGCAATGATAATGGGAAGGCAATGATGATGATGATATTAATGGGGAGGCAATGATAATGGGAAGGCAATGATGATGATGATATTATTGGGGAGGCAATGATAATGGGAAGGCAATGATGATGATGATATTAATGGGGAGGCAATGATAATGATAGGGAGGCAATGATGATGATGATGATGGGCAGGCAATGATAATGGGAAGGCAATGATGATGATGATATTAAAGGGGAGGCAATGATAATGGGGAGGCAATGATGATGATATTAATAGGGAGGCAATGATAATGATGATGATGGGGAGACAATGATAATGGGAAGGCAATGATGATGATTATATTAATGGGGAGGCAATGATGATGATAGGGAGGCAATGATAATGATGTTGGGCAGGCAATGATGATGAGGGGAGGCAATGATGATGATAATGGGCAGGCAATGATGATGATAATGGGGAGTCTTTCCACAGCGCCCTTTCCTGAGCCGTAACAGAGCAGAGCGCAGCACAGTGTAGAGGAGAGCTCCATATTTTGTATGAAGCATTATACAGTCATGGCCAAAAGTTTTGAGAATGACACAAATATTAATTTTTACAAAGTCTACTGCTTCACTTTTTCTAATGGCAATTTGCATATACTCCAGAATGTTATAAAGAGTGATCAGCTTAACACCAATTACTTGCAAAGTCAATATTTGGCTAGAAAATGAACTTTATCCCCCAAAACACATTTCAACATCATTGCAGCCCTGCCTTAAAAGGACCAGCTAACCTCTTTTCAGTGATTGCTCCATTAACACAGGTGTGGGTGTTGATGAGGACATGGCTGGAGATCAATCTGTCATGATTAATTAAGAATGACACCACTGGACACTTTAAAAGGAGGCTGGTGCTTGGCATCATTGTTTCTCTTCTGTTAACCATGGTTATCTCTAAAGAAACACGTGCAGTCATCATTGCAATGCACAAAAATGGCCTAACAGGGAAGAGTATCGCAGCTAGAAAGATTGCACCTCAGTCAACAATCTATCGCATCATCAATAACTTCAAGGAGAGAGGTTCCATTGTTGCCAAAAAGGCTTCAGGGCGCCCAAGAAAGACCAGCAAGCGCCAGGACCGTCTCTTAAAAGTGTTTCAGCTGCAGGATCGGGCTACCAGCAGTGCAGAGCTTGCTCAGGAATGGCAGCAGGCAGGAGTGAGTGCATCTGCACGCACTGTGAGGCGGAGACTCTTGGAGCAAGGCCTGGTCTCAAGGAGGGCAGCAAAGAAGCCACTTCTCTCCAGAAAAAACATCATGGACAGACTGATATTCTGTAAAAGGTACAGGCAGTGGACTGCTGAGGACTGGGGTAAAGTTATTTTCTCTGATGATCCCCTTTTCGATTGTTTGGGACATCAGGAAAACGCCTCATTCGGAGAAGACAAGGTGAGCGCTACCACCAGTCTTGTCTCATGCCAACTGTTAAGCATCCTGAAACCATTCATGTGTGGGGTTGCTTCTCAGCCAAGGGAATCGGCTCTCTCACAGTCTAGCCTAAAAACACAGCCATGAATAAAGAATGGTACCAGAATGTCCTCCAAGAGCAACTTCTCCCAACCCTCCAAGAGCAGTTTGGCGATCAACATTGTCTTTTCCAGCATGATGGAGCACCTTGCCATAAAGCAAAGGTGATAACTAAATGGCTCAGGGAACAAAACATAGAAATTTTGGGTCCATGGGCTGGAAACTCCCCAGATCTTAATCCCATTGAGAACTTGTGGTCAATCATCAAGAGATGGGTGGACAAACAAAAACCTAAAAATTCTGACAAAATGAAAGCATTGATTGTGCAAGAATGGACTGCTACCAGTCAGGATTTGGTACAGAAGTTGATTGAGAGCATGCCAGGGAGAATTGCAGAGGTCCTGAAGAAGAAGGGTCAACACTGCAAATATTGACTTGCTGCATTAACTCATTCTAACTGTCAATATAAGCTTTTGTTACTCATATGTTTGCAATTATTATATTTCTGTCTGTGATAAAAACATCTGTCAAACACACATAAAAACCAGAGGGCAGCAGATCATGTGAAAATATAATATTTGTGTCATTCTCAAAACTTTTGGCCATGACTGTATGTGGTCCAGTATTCTGTATGGAGCATTATATTGGGTCCAGTATTCTGTATGGAGCATTATATGGGGGATGGCGGGGTGACATCCTGCATGGGGTATTATATGGATGATGTGGGGGAGACTATGTGGTGCCCATAATATTGCATGGAGGACTGTACTGTCCAGTCTGTACTGTGCGCTGTGAGGATTTGGCAGTTTTTGAGCTATTGTACAATTTACAATAGGTATCAGTCATGTAATGGAAGAAGAGAAGTGTTTGGCTTTGTGCTATACTCATATTTCTCTGCAGTATCTGTGCATCATAAATCGTGGTCTGTATTTAGGGGGCCCACTGAGACTCTTTCGCCCGGGGCCCATAAAAACCTAGAGCCGGCCCTGCTCACGGACCATAAGAATCTGGTTTATCTCGAATCAGCCAAGTGACTTAATCCTAGACAGGCCAGGTGGGCCTTGTTTTTCACAAGTTTTAATTTTGTGGTTTCTTTTTTTCCTGGCACTGAGAATGTTAAGGCGAATGCCCTCTCGAGGAGTTTCTTTGCGGACTCTCCTGAGTTATCTGATCCTACTGTTATTTTGAAAAAGGGTGTAGTTCTTTCCGCCATCTCGCCCAATTTGAGACTGGCCTTGGAAGGGTGTCAGGAGGATAAACCTGAGCGCTGCCCTATTGGGAAATTGTTTGTCCCAGACCAGTGGAAGAAGAGTGTGATGTCTGAGATTCATTGTTCCGCGTTGGCTGGTCATCCCGGGATTTTTGGTACCAGAGACTTGGTGAGTCGGTCCTTTTGGTGGCCTACTTTGTCTCGTGACGTCAGGGAATTTGTGCAGTCCTGTGGGACTTGCTCTCGCTCCAAGCCTTGCTCTCGCTCTAGTGGTTTGTTGATGCCATTACCTGTGCCCAAGAGGCCATGGACCCATATCTCTATGGATTTTATTTCCGACCTCCCTGTTTCTCAAAGAATGACCGTTATCTGGGTAATCTGTGATAGGTTTTCCAAGATGATACATGTAAGTTACCTTCCTCCTCCAAATTGGTGCCTTTGTTCCTTCAGCACGTGGTTCGGTTACATGGCATTCCGGAGAACATTGTGTTTGACAGAGGAGTCCAGTTTGTTTCCAGATTTTGGAGGACATTTTGTTCTAAACTTGGTGTTCAATTATCTTTCTCTTCTGCTTTTCATCCTCAGACCAATGGACAAACCGACAGAACAAACCAGACCTTGGAGACTTATTTGAGATGTTTTCTGTCTGCTGATCAAGATGACTGGGTATCTTTTTTGCCTTTGGCTGAGTTTGCTCTTAATAATAGGGCTAGCTCTGCCACCTTGATGTCTACATTTTTCTGCAATTTTGGGTTCCACCCTCGATTTTCTTCGGGACAGGCGGAGGCTTCAGTCTGTCCGGGTGTTGACTCTGTTGTGGAGCGAATGCAGCAGATTTGGGACCAGGTAGTGGAGATGTTGTCTCTCTCTCAGGAGAAGGCCCAACGGTTTGCCAACCGGCATAGGACTGATGGTCCTCGGGTTAAAGTGGGGGACTTAGTTTGGTTGTCCTCAAGTAATATCCCTATGAGAGTTGCATCTCCAAAGTTTAAGCCCAGGTTCATTGGACCTTATAAGATCATGGAGATTCTTAATCCTGTTTCCTTCCGTTTGCTTCTTGCAGGGACATTTAAGATCCATAACGTGTTCCACAAGTCCTTATTGAAGAGGTTTGTCGAGCCAGTGGTTCCTATGGCTGCGCCTCCTGACCCTGTTTTGGTTGAGGGCAATCTGGAGTATGTGGTTGAGAAAATATTGGATTCTCGTTTTTCTAGACAGAAACTCCAGTATTTAGTTAAGTGGAGAGGTTATGGTCAGGAGGACAATTATTGAGTGTTTGCTTCGGACATCCATGCTAGGAGACTGATCCGTGACTATCACCGAGCTCATCCTGATCGGCCTGGTTGCACAAGTGAGGGTTCGGTGACCCCTCCTCAAGGGGGGTACTGTTATGAATGTGCTAGAGATGGTTTCTGAGCAGAGGCTCCCTCTGGTGGTTACAGACAGTACTGAACCTTTCAGCGAGGAGTGGAAATCAGGGATCGTGGACTGGTCTGATATAAGGGAGGTTCCCTCCCATGATGGTTGCCGGTGATCAATTGTTCTTGTCTCAATTGTGGTTCCTGGTTCATTTGGAAGTTTGCTGGAGTCTTGCCTGCATCTCCTGCTTTCAGATAAGATATTTTTTGCTTTACTTTTTGTGCTTGCTTTTTGCATTGTTTTCTGCACGTTTGTGGAGGTCAGCCAGGTCCCCTCCTGGGGCCTGAGCTCCTCACTGTTTATCTGCAGCCACTGTTTTTGGCTCATTTGCTTTTTCCTATTTTTTCAGCGGCTGCGGCTTGGTTTTTGTTCACACTGAGATCTGATTTAGTGGGTGGCGAGATCGTGTGATCTCAGTATTTTTGTAATCAGAATTGTTGGATTTTTGTAGGGTTTTCTGGGTTGCAGAAAGTAATCTCTCCTGTCCTATCCTATTTAGTCAGCTTGTGGCCCCAGCGTTTGCTCAGTCTATTTTCTGCCTATGTTTGTATTTTCATCTTGTTTAACCGCCATTATATGTTTGGGGGCTTCCTATTTTCTTTGGGGATCTGCTCCAGGGCAGATAGCTTTCATCTTTCTGCCTTTAGGTGTAGTTATCTCTCAGGCTGTGACGAGACATCTAGGATCAAGGTAGGAACGCTCCACGGCTACCTCTAGTTGTGTCGCTAGTTTAGGAATCTGCAACCCATCAGTTACCAACATCTCAGGTGTTCGGCTGCCCTGCTGTTGTTCCTGTCCTCCTCAGCTACCGAAACATAACACCATTCCTCCTGAACTACGGTCAGCATCCGCTGGTACCAGTGCCCATGCCCGTGTCTTCCGCCAATTCCAGGGTGGCAGACTGGGCTGTGGAGGCACGGGACATTTGGGACCGCACCCAGGATGCCATTCAGGCCTCCAAAGAGAGGATGAGGTCTTCGGCCACTGCCCATCGGCGCCCCGCTCCTACATTTGCTCCCGGTGACCTAGTGTGGCTCTCTGCCCGAAACATCAGGCTACGTGTAGATTCCACCAAGTTGGCACCTCGCTTTTTGGGTCCCTTTAAAGTTCTGGAGCAGAAGAACCCACACCTTTCACGTGTCCCTCCTGAAACCATGGCCATTTCCCGGTTTTCCGAGTCATCTCCCAGGACGTCGGGTTCATCTACCGACGATCATGAAGTGAACGCCATTGTTGGGTGCAAGGTGGTCCGAGGCAAAAAATTTATTTGGTGGATTGGAGGGGTAATGGGCCTTAGGATAGGTCCTGGGAGCCTGCCGAGCATGTTCATGCTCCGCAGCTCATCGCTGCCTTTGAGTGCAGCGAGGCCCAAAGAAGGGGGGCCCTAGGAGGGGGGTAATGTTAGGGTTCGAGTTCCCACTCCTGCACAAGGGTAATCTCAAGCTGTTCCCGCTGCGGTCCCCCATCCATCTCCGGCACAGTGGTTCCTGCTCAGCAGAGACGTCGGTCCCAGCGTCTTACCCGACATAGTACTGTGCAGAGACTTGCTGCTGCAACCAGTGTTGGAGCAGGCAGATTTGGGACTAAGTCCTTTGTTGATTCATCTGAGCATGAACAGGGCGAGATCTCCCATTGGAGATCAGGGGTCACATGCTCAGATACAGCTGCCACTCCTATTGGTCCTTCAGGAAGGTTCTGTGGCTGTTGATGTTCTGAAGCAGCTTCCCATTGGTCCTTCCTGGAAGGTCTTTTTCTCGTGGCTGCTATAAAAGGCTGTCCTTACCGCACGGCCGTGCGCTAGTATCAACCGTTATATGCTTTGCGCCAGTATGGTCATGTTAGGGTTCGAGTTCCCGCTGCTGCACAAGGGGAGTTTCGATCGAGTCCCGCTGCAGTCCCCCGTCCATCTCCGTCCGCAGTGGAGCCTGCTCAGCAGAGATGTCGGTCCCAGCGTCTTGCTCATTCCAATACTTTGCAGAGACTTGCTACTGCCCTTCCTGGATCTTATATTATAGCCAGTGCTGGAGCAGACGTCTTTGGGACGAAGTCATGCATTTCCCCTTCTGAGCATGCCCAGGGTAAGATTATTGGAGATCAGGGGTCACATGTTCAGGTACTGTAGCAGCTCCTATTGGTCCGCCAGGAAGGTCCTGAAACTACATGTGTTTTGGAACAGTTTCTCATTGGTCCTTGTTTCTGGCAGGTCCTGTAGCTGTTACTATAAAAGGGTGGCATGGCTGGGCCGCCATGTGCTAGTATCAATTGCATTATGTGCTTTGCACCAGTGTGATCATGCACGCATATGGTTAGGGCTCGGCTGAAATAAGCCCCTAGAATACCGGCACCTCCGGTGAGGAGATTTGAGTGCACGTGGTTAGGGCTTGTGTGATGATACTGGAAGCTCCATTTCTTGTGCTGTTCTAGAACTTTCCACATAGAACTACGACTCCCATCGTTTTGCCAGCACAGAGCAAAGCCACCCCTCTCCTCCCCCCTGAACCTGCAGTTCGCTGCAAGTCACGGTTTGAACTAACAGCTCACTCTATCCCTTTAACTCCCACTCAGGAATTTTCTTTGTCTTCAAGCTCAGCTTTCTCTGCTCCCATTCTATAAAGTGGTAATCTAATCATCTGTCTATAATATGCCGTGAGTAGTGTTGAGCGATACGATAATGCAAATATCGGCTATCGGCCGATATTAGCTCTATCGGCCTTTCGATAATTCGTTTCGATATTTTCGTCATATCGAATACCGGAATCGGATTTGTCACTGTCACTGTCCGTGTCCGTCGGTCGGGTCTGTCACTGTCAGTGTCCGTCGGTCGGGTCTGTCAGGAGTCAGCGGCACTTACCTGGCAGAAGATCTCCGGCGGTCACGTCCTGGACTGCTTCATGGCCGCCATCCTCTTCTCCCCGGCGGTCACATGCAGTTTCTCGCGATAACTGCAATGACTGCTGGGTAATCCCGGCCGTAAAGCAGTCAGTCCGATGACGTCACCGTCGGGGAAGCAGGTAATCAGCTGTGCTGCGTCGCGATGACAGGCTCTGCCTGTCATTGCAATGTAGCAGAGCTGGATCGTCGTGGGACTGTTGTTATGGACTGCGTCGGACAGGTGGTATACTGTTGGTTTGTTTTTTTTCTTTTTTTACAGGAGATCGATGGCGTCGCAGGAATGAGAGTACAATAAAAGAAATGAAAAGTGTGTTGTCTCTTTTATTTCATTAAAATACTTTTTTCTTGCTTTGTCTTTTTTTTATGCATTTAATAACTTTGGGAGTTAATAATGGATCGGTGTCTTATTGACACCTCTCCATTATTAACCGGGCTTATTGTCACCGTGCAATCAACGGTGACATTAACCCCTTATTACCCCGCTTGCCACTGCTACAGGGCAAGTGGGAAGAGCCGGGTAAAGTGCCACAATTGGCACATCTTTTGATGCGCCAAATGTGGGGCTGCTGTAGCCTGGTATTATCAGGCTGTTGAGGGCCAAAATCCATGGGCCTTGACAGTCTTTTAATACCAGGCCGCAGCAGTCTGCATTTTACTTGGCTGGTTAACAAAAATAGGGGGACCCCTACGCCGTTTTTTTTTCGAGGGGATCCCCTATTTTTGTTAACCAGCCAAGCTAAGCAGACTGCTGTGGCCTGGTATTATCAGGCTTGCAAGGTCCATGGATATTGGATCCTTACCAGCCTGAAAAACCAGGCCTCAGCGGTCTGCTTCATCTGGCTGGTTAACAAAAATAGGGGGGACCCCACGCCAATTTTTTTCGAGGGGATCCCCTATTTTTGTTAATCAGCCAAGATATGCAGACTGCTGTGGCCTGGTATTATCAGGCTGGCAAGGTCCATGGATCTTGGCTCCTTAACAGCCTGAAAATCCAGGCCTCAGCGGTCTGCTTCATCTGGCTGGTTAACAAAAATAGGGGGGACCCCACGCCAATTTTTTTTGAGGGGATCCCCTATTTTTGTTAACCAGTTCCCTCTGACGTCACTGATTGTGTCCCTGGCTGACCTGAAGTGAAAGTGGAAAGCAATCAATTAAGCTTTCCACTTCCTCTCCTGTCAACCAGGAGAGGAACTCATTCATTTGGGGGTTTACTGTGAGGCTGCAGCATTAGCTGCGGTCCCTGCAGTAAACATTAACCCTTTCTGAAGGATTACACCGTGGGACCTGACTGTACATCGGATTGGTAAGAATAATTTTGCTTTATTATTTTATTTTTATTACAGGAAATGGTTTTAGCAGGAAAATAAAATATGGTCAAAAACTGTGTGATTATTTCATTAAACTTCTTTTTTATTAAAGTGTGTGTGTTTGATTTTTCTTTCATACAATAGGATTAATAATTGATAGTTGTCTAATTGACAGCTCTCAATTATTAACCTGGCTTAAAGTGACCTTTCAATTGCAAGGTCATTTTAACCCCTTATTAACCCATTCGCCACCGCTACAGGGCAATGGGAATAGACGGGCAAAGTGCCAGAAAGGGCAAATCTAATTAGAGATTTGCCCTTTCTGGGGTGTCTGGGGGCAGATGTTAGTAGCCGGGGGGGGCCAAAAATAATGGTCCCTCTCTGGGCTATTATTATCTGCCCCCACTCACTGGCTTTGTCTGTCTGGTTGCGAAAATAGGGCGGGAGCCCACGCCTTTTTTTTCAGCAATTTTACACCTCATATATATATATATATATATATATATATAATACATGTCATTAAATTTGTGACACATATATATATATATTTATATTTATAGTTCATACACTTCTACATAGTATAATAGCCGCTAATTCAATTGCTGGCTTTTGTGAAAATGCAGAACCCGACATGAAATGACACTTGGTTTACATAGAGTTAACCATGTCTTTTCATGTAGTTTGATATCTGATTTTCACAAACAATTACATGAGTGTAAGTGTGCAAAATTTCACACCTGTAGGGGTTAATTAAAGGTGTAAATTCGTAGCAAAAAAGTCCGTTTTTTTTACAACGAATTTACACCTTTAATTAACCCCTACAGGTGTGAAATTTTGCACACATAGACTGATGTAATTGTTTGTGCAAATCAGATTGCAAATGACATGAAAAGACATGGTTAACCCTATGTACACCAAGTGTCATTTCATGTCGGGTGCTTCTGTCTTTTCACAGAAGCCGGCTTTACCCGGCAATTGAATCAGAGGATATTTTACTATGTAGAAGTGTATAAACTATAAATATATGTATATATATGTCACAATGACATGTATATATATATATATATGTATTCTATGTGTGTATATTTAGTGTTTACAAGGAAATAAAGGTTTTTTTTAGTTGCGATATTTTGTTCCCATAGACTTACATGGGACTTCCGGTATCGAAATCGGATATCGCCGATATTTAGTGATATCGGCGATACAATTTCGATACGATATTTTTAGATATCGAGCAATATCGCTCAACACTAGCCGTGAGCTTATGATAGAAACACGGCACCTGCTGTTCTGTAACGTAGCCCCATCAGGCATCGTTCCCGTGGTGATCCCGTAACTCCAACAGAACCCGAGAAATGGAATTCTCGGATACACCATGAACTATCTCACCCAAGTTTGGGCTCATTTGAACAGTTATTTCAAAGTAAGATCATTGATAGGTCTGCCGTTATTCTGCTAGGTTCACAGGACGAGGTATGGACCTTATGATCTTTAAGAACTTCAAACTATAACTTGTAGCCCGGGGAGGTGGCCAGAAAACCATCCCCTTTTGTGAGGTCAGCAGCCCACATGTATAAGTCTTGCATTGAGCCCCCCTGAGTCAGCCCAGGCTGTGATGACGTGACTAACAGTTCTGCAAATGAACTATGACGTGTGGCTCCTCCCCCAGCCTGTCTTGCCTGTACATGATCTAAGTGCCATGTAAGTGATTTTCACCTTTAATCCTGTTTTATTTCTAACTGTATTGTACATAACTGTCTCAGTTTGTTACCTTTTTTTAAAAAACTATAAGCACTGCCTGCATTTTAAGGCAGTTACCTTTTTTACAAAACCTATAAAATTATTAGTTTGTTTCTCCTGCTCTATAAACGATTTTGCACGTGCATGAAGTACTACGCTACTGATTTGGGGTTGCTACGGACCCTCTTGATAAAGTGTTCATTAAGTAAATCGTAGCTGGTGGCCGCTAAAAGGAAGGGGTGTAAAGTGTTAACCTATTGGGTGGCGTTGGCAGTGACGGAGCGGGTTTTATAAGTGTATTGCCTGGCTGCGGCCCGGAGTAATTATAATTCCCTCACTGCAGCGTGCCCAATAGCCAGCACACATCCAAGTGGCCCGTCTGGCGACTAATTATCCTAGGTGCAGTTCCCTGACTGACCTGAGGGTAAGGGGGGGGCGCCAGAGAGCTGCAAGTTCCAAAGTGGAAGTGGGATAATTATAAATCCCTGCAGATTATTGGGTCGGACGGCAGCAGCCGTTGTGTGGGTGCACGTTTTCGTCACATTTGCGGCACGGAGGGATCACACGCCGTGATACCTTGGGCTACCATGTGGCAGACCGTGTGCACGTTCATCACATTGGTGGCAGAGCGGTGGGATTATAGAGCATTAGTGATCTGATTTGAGCAATCATTCCATTCACTAAAAAACTTGCACGGTTCTTCAGGGACCCTGCAACTAAAGTTTTGGAGAACAGACTCAGTGTTTATTAGTCCTGAGACAATTGTGTGTACTTGCGGTTACCCCTCCCTTCTCTTTGTTTTTTCTATCCTATCTTTTATTTGGCAATGGCGAGGATGGGAGAAGCGTGGTGGAAACTGCAGAAATGGGACACTCTTGCTGGAATATGCATTTCCCGAGGCCTTGACCCCATGGGCCAAACCAAAACTCAACTGATCCAGGTCCTGATGGCACAGGACCACGCTGAGAGCGAGGAGGGCGCAGGAGCAGAGGCCCAAACCCTGAATACTTACACCCAGGGCGGGTTGGACCCTTACCTGCAGGCGGCCCTGGAGGAACTCCCCGCCGACGACCGTGATGGACGCCTGAAGCTGATCCAGCAAGCTCAAGAGAGAGCCGACCAGCGAGAGGCCAACCAGCGAGAGGCTGAGAGAGCCGAGCGCCAAGCCCAGCGAGAGGCCGAGAGAGCCCAGCGAGAGGCTGAGAGAGCCGAGCGGGAAGCTCAGAGAGCCCATGAACTGGAGCTGCTCAGACAAGGGGCAATGCCCTCCACAGCCCGGAGCGGTACACCCAGCAGCTCTCAGAGTCCGAAGCCCCGGCCGGAGCACTTTTCCCGTGATGGAAAAGTACGGAGACTTGGACACTTTTCTGCGGGCCTTTGAGAAAGTCTGCAGACAGTACCAGCTGCCTGACGACCAATGGTCCAGGTACTTGACCCCCGGGCTAAAGGGCAAAGCTCTGGAGGCGTTTGCTTCACTCACGCCAGATCAAGATGGTGACTATGAGGCCATCAAGCAGGCCCTGATCACCAAGTACCAGCTAACCCCTGAGGTATACCGAAAGAAGTTCTGGAACCTCCAATGTGGCAAACATGACAGTTATAGCGATGTGGTCCGGACCCACTTTGACCAGTGGATCCATGGACTGTCAGTTGACACCTTTGAGGAGCTGAGGGACCTGATGATCAAAGACCAGTTCCTGCATCTGTGCCCAGCTGAGGTCCGACAGTTCATCCTGGACCGAGAACCGGAGGACGCGGTCAGAACAGCACGGATCGCCGACAGCTATGAGGCCAACCGGAAACCCGAGGTGCGGAAGCCCGTCACCGCCCACTGGTGAGGGGGTAAGCCTGTAACCAACCCCAGTGCCCCTGCCAGTCGTCCCTCTGGAGGCACTATCCCCTTTGCCAGCGCCAGGCCTACATCAGACCCCCGCCAGTGTTTCTCCTGTAAACGGACAGGACACATCAGCGCCACCTGTCCGGAGAGGCAGAAGAACCCCCCAGCCAAGGCCTCCGGGCCCAACGCCTCTGTTCTTTTGGTGGGTGGTGTGGTGGGGAGGGTTGATGACAACGTGCAGCCCGTCCACGTGGGGGCCCGTCTTGCTACAGGCCTCAAGGACACCGGGGCTGAACGAACCCTCATCCGACCCGAACTGGCGGCCCCTGAAGAGTTGATTCCGGGGAGAACCTTAACTGTCACCGGGATTGGGGGCGTTCTCTACCCCTTGCCGATAGCCCGGGTTTTCATTGACTGGGGTGCCGGGAGCGGGGTGAAGGAAGTGGGGGTGTCCGAAAACCTGCTCACTGATGTTTTATTGGGGACTGATCTGGGGAGGATGGTGGCGTACTATGTCCCTGACACCCCTCCCCAATCTGATAATAAGGTTAACGTTAACCATGATGTTGATGTTGATGATGATGGGAAACTGAATGTGTTACCTGCCAATGCTTTGCGAAGTGATTATGCAACCGATAACCTTTCTTTCCCTAGGAATGATGCTGATAGTGATGTATCTGTGCCATCTGAACCTGTTAATCCTTTCTCTGAAGTGGTAGATGGGTCCACAGGTACAGGAGCGTTCAGCCACGTCGCTCTGCGGAGTGAGACGGCTGAGGAACCCCTAGCAGGAGCAAGCGACAGTGCTCAAGGAAATGGGGAGGTACATGGGAACCGTGAGGAAGGTGACGCCATGACACTGACCAGTGCCACCGAGAAAGGTAACTGGCCCATAAGTAGCACTGCTCCTGAAGTGTTGGGGGTGGATGGGGAGGTAGATACCATAGCAGCGCAGGCTGATGGGTCTGTAGAAATCCCCAGGGAGACTGCATATGTAGCTGCTGTCACCCGCAGTCAGAGTGCCCAGATCGCAGGTAGCGCCCTGCCATCTGGACCCTCCTCCGCTACAGGAGAGACTGAACCAGAGGTGGACCCAGAGCCGGTCCCAGAGGGTCCCAGTGAGGAAGGAACCCTGACGTCACTTCTGGCTGCCTCCAGCCAGGAGTTCCAGGCCGCTCTGCACTCAGATGCGAGCCTGGAGAACTTGAGGCACCTCGCCGAGACGCCCACCTCCGTGACTGATAAGGAGAGGGTGTTCTGGGAACGAGGAAGGTTGTACCGGGAGACAGTACCCAGAGATTCCCAAAAGGAGTGGTTGAGGGAAAAACAGCTGGTCATCCCGCACCAGTTCCGAGGTGAGTTGTTGAGGATTGCCCATGAGATTCCACTTGCTGGACACTTGGGGATCAGCAAAACTAAGGCACGGCTGTCTCAACACTTCTATTGGCCCAAGATGGGGACTGATGTGACTAACTACTGCCGCTCCTGTATCACCTGTCAAAGAGTGGGGAAGGCGGGGCCTGCTCTTAAGGCTCCCCTGATCCCGTTGCCAGTGATAGAGGAGCCTTTCCAGAGGATCGCGGTGGACATTGTGGGCCCGCTGGCCGTCCCCAGCAGCTCTGGAAAGCAATACATCCTTACTGTGGTAGACTACGCTACCCGGTACCCGGAGGCAGTAGCTCTGTCCTCAACTAGGGCAGATAAGGTGGCGGATGCACTGGTGACCATCTTTTCACGGGTAGGATTTCCCAGGGAGATGCTTACCGATCAAGGGACCCAATTTATGTCTCGCCTAATGAAAACTCTCTGCAGCAAAATGCAGGTGACGCGTATGGTATCGAGTGCGTATCACCCACAGACCAATGGTTTGTGTGAGCGCTTTAACGGTACCCTCAAACAGATGCTCCGCATGCTGGTTGAGACCCAGGGACGCGATTGGGAGCGGTACCTCCCACACCTGCTGTTTGCCTACAGAGAAGTCACGCAGGCCTCGACGGGGTTCTCCCCCTTTGAGCTCCTGTATGGCAGGCGAGTCCGGGGACCCCTTGGGTTGATAAGATAATCCTGGGAAGATGAGCCAAACCCCACGGAAGTGTCCATCGTGGATTATGTCATGCGCTTCCGCGACAAGATGCAGACCTTGACGCAGTTGGTGCATGACAACATGACACAGGCTCAGGCTGACCAGAAGCACTGGTACGACCAGAATGCCCGGGAGCGGACCTACCAGGTGGGTCAAAAGGTGTGGGTGCTGGTCCCCGTACCAAAGGATAAGCTTCAGGCAGCCTGGGAAGGCCCGTACGTCGTGCACCAACGGCTCAACCCAGTCACCTACGTGGTCATGCTTGACCACTCTCGGGGTAGGCGCAAGGCCTTTCACGTCAACATGATGAAGGCCCATCACGAATGTGAAGCCTGCGTCCTACCGGTCTGCAACCTGCCCGAGGACGGGGAGGAGGATCCCCTCCTGGACATGCTGGCCCAAGCCAAGGCCAATGGGTCCATTGAGGACATGGAGGTAAATGCCTCGCTAACCGTCTCCCAGCGGTTGCAGTTGCTGACCACTCTGGAACCCTTCCGGGCCGAGTTCACTAACCGACCCGGAAGGACCAAGTTGGCAGTCCACGAGGTGGACACCGGGAATCATGCCCCATTACGGCGGACACCTTATCGGATCTCTGAGGAGGTGCAGCAGATTATGCGCCAGGAGATCAATGAGATGTTGCAGCTGGGGGTGATCCAACCGTCCAAAAGCGCGTGGGCCTCACCTGTAGTTTTCGTGCCAAAAAAGGATCGGACCACCTGGTTCTGCGTGGACTACAGGGGGCTCAACGCCATCACTACTTCTGATGCGCACCCAATGCCACACATCGAGGATCTGCTGGAGCGGTTGGCGAATGCCAAGTACATATCCATCATGGATTTAAGCCGGGGATACTGGCAGATTCCCTTGAGCCCTGCCGCGCAGGAGAAATCCGCCTTTATCACCCCTTTTGGACTGTACGAGTCCACGGTCATGCCTTTCGGCATGAAGAATGCCCCTGCCACTTTTCAGCGGATGGTCAACCACCTGCTTCAGGGACTGGAGGAGTACGCTGTGGCGTACCTGGACGACATTGCCATCTTCAGTTCCACCTGGGAGGAACACCTTCAGCATCTCCAGGAGGTGCTCGAGTGTATTCACCAGGCAGGTCTGACCATCAAGCCGGGAAAATGCCAGATGGGCATGAGGGAGGTCCACTACCTGGGGCACTGGGTAGGCGGGGGTTCAATGAGTCCAGAGCCCGAGAAAGTGGATGCGATCGTGTCCTGGCCCACCCCCAGGACCAAAAAGCAGGTGAAGTCCTTCCTGGGCACGGCATGGTACTATAGGCGTTTCGTACCGAACTATAGCGCCATTGCAAAACCCTTGACGGACCTCACCAAGGGCGGTCCACCCCAAACAGTCAGCTGGACAGATGGCTGTGAGGCGGCATTCCGAGCTTTGAAAACAGCCCTGTGCAGCTCTCCAGTGTTGAAAGCCGTCGACAGCAGTCGGCCATTCCTGGTACAGACTGAAGCCAGCGAATTTGGCCTCGGTGCTGTACTCAGCCAGGTTGATTCGGGGAACCAGGAGTACCCCGTGTTGTACATGAGCCGGAAACTTCTGTCGAGGGAAGTGGCATACTCCACCATCGAGAAGGAGTGCCTGGCCATGGTATGGGCACTGCAACATTTGCAGCCCTACCTGTACGGGCGCACCTTCAAGGTGGTCACCGACCACAACCCTCTGAGCTGGCTGCACACAGTGTCCGGAACCAATGGTAGGTTGCTACGCTGGAGCCTTGCCCTACAGCAGTATGATTTTGCCGTGCAACACAAGAAAGGCAGCGATCATGGAAATGCTGATGGGTTGTTACGGCGTGGCGAACCCGCTGAGGTGCGCATGGCGGATTACCGACAGGTCATGCCTCCTTAGCGCCCTCTAAGAGGGGGAGGTGTGATGATACTGGAAGCTCCATTTCTTGTGCTGTTCTAGAACTTTCCACATAGAACTACGACTCCCATCGTTTTGTCAGCACAGAGCAAAGCCACCCTCTCCTCCCCCCTGAACCTGCAGTTCGCTGCAAGTCATGGTTTGAACTAACAGCTCGCTCTATCCCTTTAACTCCCACCTCAGGAATTTTCTTTGTCTTCAAGCTCAACTTTCTCTGCTCCCATTCTGTAAAGTGGTAATCTAATCATCTGTCTATAATATGCCGTGAGCTTATGATAGAAACACGGCACCTGCTGTTCTGTAACATAGCCCCACCAAGCATCGTTCCAGTGGTACTGGTGAACCCGTAACTCCAACAGAACCCGAGAAATGGAATTCTCGGATGCACCATGAACTATCTCACCCAAGTTTGGGCTCATTTGAACAGTTATTTCAAAGTAAGATCATTGATAGGTCTGCCGTTATTCTGCTAGGTTCACAGGACAAGGTATGGACCTTATGATCTTTAAGAACTTCAAACTATAACTTGTAGCCTGGGGAGGTAGCCAGAAAACCATCCCCTTTTGTGAGGTCAGCAGCCCACATGTATAAGTCTTGCATTGAGCCCCCCTGAGTCAGCCCAGGCTGTGATGACGTGACTAACAGTTCTGCAAATGAACTATGACGTGTGGCTCCTCCCCCAGCCTGTCTTGCCTGTACATGATCTAAGTGCCATGTAAGTGATTTTCACCTTTAATCCTGTTTTATTTCTAACTGTATTGTACATAACTGTCTCAGCTTGTTACCTTTTTTTAAAAAACTATAAGCACTGCCTGCATTTTAAGGAATAAACCTATAAAATTATTAGTTTGTTTCTCCTGCTTCATAAACGATTTTGCACGTGCCTGAAGTACTACGCTACTGATTTGGGGTTGTTACGGACCCTCTTGATAAAGTGTTCATTAAGTAAATCATAGCTGGTGGCCGCTAAAAGGAAGGGGTGTAAAGTGTTAATCTATTGGGTGACGCTGGCAGTGACGGAGCGGGGTTTATAAGGGTACTGCCTGGCTGCAGCCAGGAGTAATTATAATTCCCTCACTGCAGCGTGCCCAATAGCCAGCACACATCCAAGTGGCCCGTCTGGCGACTAATTATCCTAGGTGCAGTTCCCTGACTGACCTGAGGGTAAGGGGGGCGCCAGAGAGCTGCAAGTTCCAAAGTGGAAGTGGGATAATTATACATCCCTGCAGATTATTGGGTCGGACGGCAGCAGCCGTCGTGTGTGTGCGCGTTTTCGTCACATTTGCGGCACAGAGGGATCACACGCCGTGATACCCCGGGCTACCGTGTGGCGGACCGTGTGCACGTTCATCACAGCTTTGCTGAAATAATCCCCTAGAGTACCGGAGAATGTTTGATTGCGTTGCTGTCTGCATGATCACGGACTGATATCCGCACAGCAGTTATCTGTGTATCCCTGTGGTGTTAGCAGGACACAGTCTTTTTCTCAGCGGCTCTGTGACGCAACAGTTTTTGCTTTATAACACTGGTTCAGCGCCTAGCGTTTTACTTTGCGGCTCACTGAAGCTAAGTGAGTTTGCACTTATCGCCATATAGCGCTGTGGCATTCCCGTTAGTGGCTCTGGGGATTAACAGAGTCGCACTTACTGTCACAGCGTGCTACGACATTTATTTTAGCGACTCTGCGGGATAACAGAGTTCGCTACTTTCGCCATCTTACTAGCAGCAGGCTTCGCCTGCACGGTGGACCACGGGCTGCGAACGCACCTCTCTACAATATCTATTAGGTGCGTTCCGCAGACCCTAACAGGTCATGCATGTGTGTAGTTAGGGCGGCTGAAATAGCCATTACAATACTGACCTAATCAGTGAGGATCTTGGAATGCTAGCTGGTCAGGGTCGGTGTCTTAGATGCCTTAGATTACCGGCATAACCGGAGAGGAGTTTGATTGCCGTATTCAGGGCCTAGCGTTCAGAAGCCATAGATTGCGGATGACTCCCACGAGGACATTAGCACATGATCACTTTCTATGTTCGCTTAGCAGTCAACTGTGTACCTGGGTACCTAACAGGACACAGAAGTTTATCTCAGCGGCTCTGTGACGCAACAGGGTTTGCTTTGAACGCTAGACAGCGCCTTAGCATGTTTACTTTGCGACTTAGTGGTGTTAACTGAGTTCGCACACATTGCCATATAGAGCTGCGGCACTCCTTCTAGCGGCTCTGTGGAATAACAGAGTTCGCACATATTGACACAACGCGTTACTGCGTTTATTTTCACGACTCTGCGGGATAACAGAGTTCACTTCTTGCTCCATCTTACTAGCAGCAGGCTCCGCCTGCACG
>JARQOD010006411.1:0-43013 GCA_033576555.1 Oophaga sylvatica | reverse complement strand
AAATTTTAAACACGCCCCCCCCCGCCTTACCCCGCTGTACTAAAAACGCCAGACTTCTGCCCGTCTAAAACTCATGTCTGCTCTCTATCTGAAACAAAACCTCTCCAAAACTGAATTTTTCTGCTCCCCCCCGTCTACTAACCTCCTAAATCTGAATTTCCCCTTAGGGGGCGGCCCCATAAAACCCCCGGCAGGGGGTCCCCTTTCTGGGGTATGTTGCCCCAATCTCCCCTTTCACCTCCCATTACAATCTTTTGCCCGTCTTGCCCCCTACCCTAAAAAAAATTCTAATCCGCCCTTTTTCCACCTGGAAAAAACAAAACCCCCCCTTTTTGCTTTGGGCCACCCCCCCTGGACTCTGAACCCTTATTACTTGGCCCCCCCATTCTGACTTCCCCTCCCCAGTCCACCCTTAAGCCAGCCAGGGTCATCTTTCTGGTAATTGGTACTGGGACGCTTTTCCGCCTTCGCCGCCCTTTACTGGTCCCCATTATTTTTGGTCCAATTAAAAAGTACTTGTTTCACCCCAAGTTCCACCTGCAGCACCCCCCTACATCTCCTCCCTCTTTTTTCTATCGGCCCTAACCGATGCGGCTTGCAAAAGAATTTGGAAAAACCTTGCCAAATTTTCCTCCCACTCCACTCCAAAAGACTTCTCCCGCGCGCGCCAACCCTTGGGAATGCCTAACCCCAAAAAAATTGGACTTTCCAAAATTTGCATGGTTTCGGCGCCCCCTCAAAACCATCTGTTAGACGGCCTTTCCAAAAATTACTAAATCAAATTCTTCTCTGTGTAGTGTGTGTGTGTGTGTGCCCATTCCTTTCCCATCCTCCCTCACTCCCTCAAGATGTGGACCATAAATTTGAAAATGCCCCATTTATATAAAACCCGCTTTGTTTCCCCACCTCATTGAGATTGTAACTCTCACGGGGGGCCTCTTTTTTTGTTAAAATTATTTTTTGTTAACTTTTTTTTTCTTATGACTTGTTTTTTGAAACTGTTAAACTGTAAAGCGCTGCGGTTTTGTGGGTATTAAAAATAAAGATTATTATTATTTTTTTTTTTTTTTTTTTAACAAATTTGTCAGAAAAACGGGGTTAATTGGTAAAAAATGGAACTTGTATTGCGCTTTTTTCCGAATGGGATGCCCTAATTCTCGAAAACATTTTTTTGGGCTAAATTTAGGTTGGTAAAAGTGTGCACCTGGTTTTTGGAGATCGGTTTTCCTGAACAGTTTGTTGGCAAATTTACAGGCCCGTTTGGTGCCAGAATAGCGAAAACCCCCAAAATGCCCTTTCAGAAAATTACCACCATTTGCTTTTTTGGGGGGAAAATTGAAAATCTGCCTTTTTGTCCCCAATTTTGGGCCCCAAAACTTGTCACTGGAGACAAGACCTTGTAAATTGTTAATTGTGCTCTCCCCACTGAAATTTAATCCCAAAACATGTGCCCTTCTGCAGTTGGAATATGGGGTTTGGGGGGAAGGGGGGGCATTTGGGTTTGGGGTACAGTTTCCTGGATTTTTTTGGGGGGGAGCCATGTCCTTTTTCCCGAGTCTTTTTTCCCTTTTCCAGTGCAATTTCGGACCGGTCGGCTGGTTTTGTGAGGGTTTTTTGGTTTTTATTTGGGAAATTTTGGGGGGCATACTTTTTTTCACATTAAGGGTTTGGCCAGTTGGGATTTTTTTTTGGTTTTCATTTTTTTTTGAGCGGTTTTCCCCTAAAAAACGCAGTTTGCTCCTTTGTAGAATGCTTCCGCAATTTTTGGGGACTGCTGGTTATTTTCAGCAAAAAAAAAACGCATCGCGGAAAAAATGGCTGTTCTTTTTTTCCGGAATCGCAGCGTTTTGCCGCCATAGGAAAGCTTGATGCTTTTTCTTTTGCTGGGCTTTGCCCACCTTGCAAAAGGAGCGGTTTATGTGTGGTTTTGGGCCCAGGGTTGGAGGGAGGAACTCTCCTCCGGCCCCGGGGACCTATTCCCCTAAAAATAGAAATTAAATAAAAAAATTTTTTGTTTTTTCAGTCCCGGGGGCCCTGCGTTTCCCGCCCCAGCGACGCTCCCGGCTTTTTGTTCCCCGGGATGCTTGGAGTTTTACCCCGATGACGTGCGGTCTCGAGTGTTTCTACATCTCTGGGGCATTATCGCTAAGCCCCGGGCGCTTGCCGGCTACCGAGGACCCCGGAAAGCTGCGGGGGGCCCCCCCGGAAGTGACAACCGATTTTTATTTTTTTTTTTTTATTTTTTCCCTTGATCTTTTTAATATTGATGCGGGATCAATGGAAAAAGTTGGGCCACTTGTCAAAAAAATTGTTTCATAGGGGGACAACTTCAATCATTTTCCAAGCGTGCTTTAATCGTTGAAAAAGCTGCTTTTTGAAAGAAATTACGCTTGCAAATTCTCTTTTGGGGGAAATTTCCACCTATAAAAGCTTTTTTCCACGGCAGGGGGGCGGTTGCCGCGAAATTTATCGTGTGCCATACCAAAAATGTAAGGTTTTGGATCCAATTGTGTTCTACCTTGAGCCGTACAACAGGTTTTCATCAAATCCAGGGGAAAAAAATTTTTCAGAAAATCTCAATGAAACCCCCTTTTTTAGGCTTTTGGAGCTTTTGGGCCTCTGTTTGGGTGGTCGAAATTGTGTGTTTTTGGGCCAAATATGGGAATTTTTGGGGAGCTTTATCAACAATAAAAAGGACACACTTTTTATTTTTTTAAGTTGATCCTTTTGGGGTTTTGTATAAACCTTTTTTGGGATACCTAAGTCAAGGGAAAACCCGGGATAAAGGGAACCGACCCTTTTTTCCCTTTCGGGGGAGGTTTGAATGAAAAAATAGCAGCAGTAAAGTATTTCAAATTTTAAAATTTTTATGCTGTTTTTTGCAGTAAAGCGTTGGGTTTCTGTAATGTTGGAGTACATTTTTTTTGGTTTCTTGTTTTTGGGTGCGATGAAAACACTGAGCCCAAAGGTTTAAAATTGAAGTTTTTGTTTTTTTTTAAACAATTGGAAAAAATAGTAACGTTTGCGAAAAAAGCGGGAAACAAAAGCGGCCGGTAACTTAGTCAGAATCCTCCCCACAACATTTTTCAGGATCTCTTCTCTTTACCGTAATTCAAGCAAAAGTGGTTTATAAATGCGGTTCCCCAGAGTCCGTGTTCAAATTTCCCTCAGTGGGAAAATAGGGAGAAAAAGTCCGGTTTCCGGGTAGGTACGGGGTTCATGCAGGCTTGTTCTAAAAGCATGATTGCTCAGCGTGGCTGCTTAAGAAGCAAGAGGGGAAAATCGGGGGGGAAATGAAAGCGGGAAATCCATTTTGACTGAGGGAAGATGCTGCACAAGCAAAAAAAAAGGGGAGGGAAAAAACTTTTTTTTAAAAGAACGTACAAGTTAAATCCCCCCTTGGGCAACCCCCGGGTTTTTCCCCTCGCCCGGGCTTGTTGGGTACCCGTGAAACTGGGGCAGCGAGGAGCATTAACTTTTGCGGGTTCCCCAGGTTTGTCCCCCAGGGTAGCCCTATTTTAAAAATTTTTAAATATTTCTGTGCCCTGGAATTAAATCCTCCCACCAAAAAATTTCCTGACCATCGCCGCAGGGAGGGAAAGGGAGAAGCTCCGGGAAAGTATTGGGTGTTGCCCCTTTTTGCAGGGTCGAAGACAGGGGATTCTCATGTTTGGGCGTTAAAGACACAAGCAACGGAAATTTTAAATTTTAAAATTTTTTAGGGCCCCAATGATTTTGCCCAAAATTTAGCGATGGAACCCTTTAATTGTTTTGGTTGACACCCGCCCGGGTTTCTCTACCTTTGAAACTGGTGCTTTTTCGAAATTTTTGCTCTTTTTTTCCCTTTCCTGACCCAAATTCCGATTTCCTTTTGAAGTCCATATTCTTTTGAAAAAGCGTGTTTCTTTCAGCCATGCTGGCAAAGGGGTTTTTTGGGGAATGAGGAGATGTTGGATATAACCAAAAAAAAAAAAGGGGGTGTTTTTGGGAGGGCTCTAAGTTGTTTTAAAGAACTAGCCAGGGGAATTTGATCCACCCACATCCTGTAGGTGGCGATAAGCGCGGAGTTTACGTTCCAGGGTTTTTTTGGTTGTTCCGTTGTCCATTATCTGGGATGAAAAGCAAAAAGAAAGGTTTTTTTAATGTCCAATGGGCACAAAATTTTTCCCAAAACCTTAAAGTGAATTGCACCCCGTCCGAAATGCCCTCTTCGGTTCCAGTCGAAAACATTCTTTATCTCAAGTTGAGTCTTTTTTTGCAGGGGGTTTTTAACCCGACCAAGGAATAAAAAGGGCCCCTTTTGTTAAACGATCAACCACATAGTGGTTTTTTCCCCCTTGAGGGTTTTGGAAACTCCAAAATGAAAGTCCTAAAAATGGTCCCCAACGGGGGGGAGGGGGGGAAAAGGGGGTTGTAACGACCGTTTTTGAGGAGCGGTTTTTTTGCTCTTGAAAGACTTACGAAGTGAATTGTTTAAAACCTCTTTCCTGTAGTGGGCCCCCAAAAAAGAAAGGGAAAAAAGAAATTTTGTGTTTTAGAATTCCCCTTGCCCGGCTATTTTGGGAAATCGTGGAGGGTTGCAATACTTCAATCTAATTTTAGGTATTAAAAGTTCCCCCTAAATCCAACACCTTCTTAAAGACAAACTTACCCCCTTTGGGGGTTGTGCCCCCGGTCCCGCGGTTTGTTTCCTTGGGTTTTAGTTCTTGATTTGCACCCCAGGAATCTAGAGTCAGAAAAAAAGTCTTAGGAGGAGCAAGTGGGGGGTCTTGCTGAAAAAATCCTAGAGGTGCTCAGCCTTTCCATTGCGCGTTCCTGGTTATAAAAAATGAAAAAAATTAAATTGGTTTAAAGAAAAGTTTCCCCAGCGACCTGGCGAGGGGTGGACTTAGCCGCCCTTTTTAAATTCAGGTTACGATGATGTAGGCACTATTTGCGTGCGCCCCCTGAAGAAGAGTCTCCTTCTTTGAAAGGCGGAAATAATGGCCAAACAACTTCTATTGCCCACACGTGTTCCTCTCCCCAAAGAAAAACTGCTGGGGAAGGCACAGGGTGAAAGACATTCTTCTCCCTGTTCTCTGAGGATTTTATGTCAAGGGGCACAGTCGAAGCATCCCCTCTATTTGAGGGAATTGGGGTTGGGTGTTCTAAGATGGGGCGTGGTAAATTTTCTTTAGAGGGAAATGCTCCTGGGGTTGGGGGTCCCGGAGAAAAAACCTTTCCGGGTAAGTTGGTGTAGGGACCTCCCAGAGTTCCTAAGAAACGTTATGAAATTGGGAAACCGTGAACCTGCCCTCCCTTACTTTTTTGTTTTTGGCCCAACCTTGATGGGTTGGGTCTTTCTTCCTCCTCTTTCCTTGTTGACAGAAAAACCCCCGAATTGAATTTTTGGTCCTTGGAATTCCCCCACTTTTCGTTTGATGTAAAGTTTTTGTCTTAGGTTTCCAAGACCATTCTCCATGCCTGATGTTCCTCTGTGGAGTTAGAAAAAATTAGAAATTTTATCCAAAAAAACACCCGAAAGTATCTGGAATCCTGAAGTGTCATTTTACCAAGTGTTGGAAAAATGGCTGGGGCGGTACTCGCCAAAAGGATCACTAAATATTTAAAGTGTCCAAACGTGACCTAAAGCTTTCCTTCTCCCCAGGTTAATCGGACAATTTTTTAAGCCCCAGGAGATCCCGTTTTTTAGAAAAATTTTGGCAGCCCCACTCTCTCCAATTTAACTCAGGGATTGGGGAATGGTAACGGTTTTAATAGTAACCTTTTGGTTTCCCCTTGTCTTCGGGTCTCAGGATCCATCTTTTTTTTTTTTCCCAAAGGATGGGTGCCGGGGTTAAAGGGGGTTTTTGAACCCCTTTGGGGTTTAGATTTTCTTTTTGTCCCCCTTTTTAAAACCCTTTAGGGGGGCCCCCCGGGGGGAGTCCCCCCAAAAAAAGGTACTTGCCCGGAAAATTAAAATTGGAAAATCATATGGGGGTGGGGGGGCGGGGTCAGGTTCTTCTTGTCAAAAAATCCACTTCCCTGGAAACCCGGTGGTGTTCGGGCGAGGGGGTTTTCCCTTTTAGGAAAAGAGAAAGCTGAAATTTGGGAACCATCTTTTTTTGGGGAAAAGTTTTTTTCCCCTTTGGGCCCCCCGTTTGGTAGGGTTCTGGCCTGCAGCCGGGTTTTGCCCTGAAAAAGGGGAAAAATGGGGAAAAGGGAGATAAGAAAAAGGGCGTTTTTTTGTGACTTTCCCAAAAGGCCTTCAAAGGCTGTTTGCTGATCCACTGGCCCCGGGGTCGGGGGGGGCCATCCCGTTTCCTCTTTCTGGAGTGCCTTCTTCAAACCCCAAACCCCCCGTTTCAAGAAAAGGAGACCCCCAAAAAAATTTCCCACTTCCCCCTGGTGTTTTTTGCGGCGAACCCAGACTGGTAAAACCCCGGGGTTTTAGGAAAAGGAAAGCTGAAAAATTTTTTTTCCCTTTAAACCACTGGGACACCGCGGGGAAACTTGAAAAATTGCGCGTTTTAAAAAGTCTTGTCCCAAAAGTAAGGGATTTTTAAGTCTGAGAAAAATTTTGTTGCGGGCAGTTTTCTCGGGACCTGAGGCCGGCCCGACAGTTCCCCCGGGCAACACTCACTAAAATGGTGTGCGTTTTCTTCAAAAGGGGGGGCGGGGGCAGTTTATTAAAGTGCCCTTTTTTTCCAAACAATAAAAAAATGTTTTCCCTTTTAAAACGATGTTCTTTGCGTGCATCAAAACCCTTTTAAAAAAGGGGATTTCACCTGGGGGTTTTTGGTTCGGGTTTCCCCGTGTGCCCTATAAGGGTTTTCCTTAGCTGGGGGGAAAAAGGTGGGAAAAAGGGGTTTGGGTCGTTTTTTTTTCAAACCATCTCCTTCCCCGCTTCGTCAGCCCGGCTCAATGCGGTCCCAGTTTTAAATAAAGTCACCAACGCAGTGGGGGGTGGGAACGGTATTTACCCTTAACGTGGAGAAAACCCTTTTTAAAAAAAATTTGATTTTTTTGGGGGAAAACTGTTAAGGGGTTTATCAAGGGCCCCTTTAAAACCCAAGGATATTCGGTACCAAAGTGCTTACCGGGCGAAAATTTAAACTTGGCTCTTCGGGGGGTTGCCCCTCGATTGGGGTCATAAAACACCTCCCCTGGCTGAATAAAAGCATAAAGAGTCCAAACTTCACCCAGTCTCAATCAGGGGGGTTTGCCCCTCAAAGCTTTTTTGGTAAGCAAATAATTTGTGAAATTTAAAGATTTTTTAGGGAAAAATTTTAAACATGTGCGAAAAAAAAATTGCTTTTTTTAAAAAACCCCCCGAATTTCTAGGGTTCACCCCCAAAAACAAAAGGGGGGCAATTTTGGGAACCCAACTGGGGCTGGGCCCCAAGGGCCGGGACTCGCTCCTCAAAACCTCAACCCGGGTCGAAAAACCCCCGGGCGGGTCTTCCAAACACTTGCAAATTTTTTTTTTGTGAGGTCCTTTTGGTTTTTTTTAAAAAGGGGTTTTTTTTTGTCTGAAAATCTGAAAGGATTTTTCAGTCATCCGCAAATTTCCCTTTTTGGGGTTTCCCCTTTTCCCGACTTTTAAGCGGAATACTGGAAGGAGAAAAGAAAAAGAAAAAAAAAAAAAAAACTTTGTGTTTCCCTGTGGAAACAGCAGAAAAAAAAAAAAATTTAAAAAAAAGCTCCCCTGGAATGGTTTTGAGAAGTCACAAAATTTTCTCCCCAAAAAAGTAAAAACCCGTCTTGTTTTTCCAAAGTTCGAGAAAAAGCCTTACCAGACCCCCGACACTAAAGTTTGGTTCTTTTTTTTAATTTTTGGGTACAGTTAATATAGGTCTTGTCTTGGGTGCGAAAAAACAATGAGTCCGGTTTGTTAAAAAGTTTTGGGTATTACTTAAAAAAAGTGGAAAAAATAGTCACACAGTTTGCAGATCAAAGCGGGGCACAGGGCCGGGTAACTTAACCCCCAAAATCCTCCCCCAAAAGGTTCGGTCTCTTCCTGTTACCGAAATTAGCAAAGTGGTTTTCAAAAGCTTTTTTCCGGTCCCATTTTCCCAAAATTCCCCTCTTTGGAAAATGCGGGGAAAAAAAGTCCGGTTTCCCCGGGGCGGGGACAGGTTCCCGCAGGTTTATTCTGAACCCGATTGCTCGTGTGGGTTTAAAAAGCAAGAGGGAGAGAATAGGGGGGGAAAAAAAGCGGGGAAACTCCATTTGGGGGAAAAAATAGCTGCGCAAAAGGGAATTTTTAAAAGGGGTGCGGAAAAAAATGGTTTAAAAAAAAAGGGTAAAAAAAAACCTTACAGTTTCTTTCTTGGTCAAATTTTTTTGGTTTGTTCTTTGTACGTTAAAAAACCCCCAAATGTTTTTGTAAGGGGGTTCAAAAGGGTTTAAAAAATTTTTTTGTCTTTTTTTTTTTTTCCCTTTTTTTTTAAAAAAAAAGGCCCCCGGGTTTTTAGTGTTTTTGGGGTGTTTGTTCTTTTGCTTTTTTTTTACAAATTTCTTTTTAGCCCCCAAAACCCGGGGGTTTCCATTTAAACCCTTTTGGGGGGCAATGAAAACCCCCTCGCCCCCGTGGGTAAAAACCCCCTTTTACCGTGGGTTGTATGACAGGCGGGGGGTTTTTATTGGACTTCTGGGGTTTAAGCCCCCCTTGTGTTGAAAGCTGAGCTTAAAAGGTGCCCATTTTTTTTTAAATATAGGCCAATTTTTTTTGTATATTACAAGTGATCATTTCTCGGGGGTTCAAATCCCCTAAGGGACCAAAAAAGTATAGGAAAAGAAAAAAAAAAAAGTTTTAAAAAATATGAAAAAATTTAAAAAATTTAAATCACCCCCTTTTTCCGCTTAAAAAAAAAAATTGTTAAAAAAAAATTATACACATTGTGGTTTTGGGGCGGTTTTCATAAAAGTCCGATCTACGCAGGTTAAAGCCCCAAAGGGGAAAAACAAGTACAGTGAAAAAAAAAAAAAATTTTAAAAAAAAAATTGAAAACCCCAAAAAAGTTAAAAATGCTCCTTTCTCCGCATTAAAAAAAAGATAGTTAAAAAAAATATAAATCTATTGTGGTTTTTAAAAAAATTAACCCTTTTGGGGAAACCCGTGAAGGAAAAATTGATTCAAAAAAAATTTTCCCCGAAATAAAAATTTCCTAAAAAAAAAAAAAAAAAGTGGGGTTTCTTAGAAATACAACAAACCCCAAAATTTTTTTTTTAAAACCCCCAAAATTTTTTTCCCAAAAAAAAAAAAATTCCCTTTTTTTATTACCATAAAAATATTTATAAAAATTTTTTACACAACAAACCTAAAACCAAAACCCAAAAAACAAAAAATTTCACAACCCCCAAAAACCATTTTTCAAAAACATCTTAAAAAAATTAAAACACCAAAAAATACACTCATCGCAAAAAAAAAAAACCCCCCATTGTTATGTGGAAAAAATAAAAGTTATTTTCGGGGGTGAAGGGAAAAACACGAAAAGAAAAAAAAACGTTTGGGCCCCTGCGTGGGGTTAAGCACCTTTGGGTTCTTATTGTGCACCGTAAAAACTAAAAAATTACGGGCTTCTAAAAATTGTCAGCCATATAAAAAAGTTTGTGTTTCTTCTTTTTTTTTGGCCCAAGAAATGATTTAAAGGCCTGTTTGTTTTTTAATCTGTAATTTTCCCTGTTTTTGTTTAGAAAGTTGCACAAAATGTGGAATTGAAACGTCAGCAACCTGAAGCGGCCCACCGGTCTGTAAAATATGCGTGAGCAAAGAGAGGTACACGATTGTTTATTTGTATTTTGTCATTTGGTTAGGAATGGTATTTCTTTTTAAATCATTTGGTGGTTAAAACGCCTTCATTTCCAACTCTAAAAAAACCCCGTCCAGATGCCACACATTATATATTTACCTTTTACCGTATTTCAGATTTCAGGTCCTGCACAAACAAGTGTAGTGTGGTGGTGGGACACTGGATTTCTGCTTAGCAAAAACTTTTTTTTAGTGTAATACCAGATTGTTGTTTACATTTCTAAGAGTTTTGGTACTCAGATAGAAAAGAGGCTTCGTCCCTAAAAAAAGGGGGAATATGATTATCTTTTTCCCCCAGCCCAAGCTGGGGCAATGGCAATGCAGAAAAAAAATTTAGGACTTTAATATGGGAACATTTACCGCTATTCTGTCTGTGTGTAACCGAGGTCACTCTCTAAATAACAATTTTGCTTTTTGATGATTGGCTGAATACTGCATGCAGCATAAATAGGTACCACTATTGTACTTGTGATAGATGAGTTTAAACTTATTTTTTTCATTTATATAGAAAGTCCGTAATTTCTGTCAAATGAACAAATGAAAAGGGGTTTTGCGACTGACCATAAATGTTGAGTCATTCCATGAATAGAGATGGCTTTCTCTTTCTAGGTTCAGGTCCCCTCAATAACTGCACCTATGCGATTTGAGGTTTTTTCACATCCTAAAAGTTCTTATTTGTCGTGTTAATAAAACATTGAGAGAAGCAAGCAAATTTTTAGTCGGCTTTAACGTGCTATGAAAATTGTATACTTTTGGTGATGTGTTTACCCTCTAGCTGACAAGGGACGTTTCCTGACCATGTGCCCATTATAGGGAAATTGGTAATACACCCTGCAGCAACCTGTGATGAAAAATGAAAGTCATAGTTTATTAAACACTTTTCTCTAAAAACCCGGGTTGCAAAATGAGTACACCCTTGATTAAATTAAAATAGTTTGTGCAAAAATTTTTTCTATTCTCTTACAGAGAATCCGTAAAACTTTAAGATAATTTAACTTTCTAGTATATCTTAAAAGAGAAATGATCAGTCATTATCAAAAATTATCAAAATTCTTAGGTAAAATTGGTCTTCAGTGAATAAGGATGTTACGTTACTGAGATATCAGTGGCGTCCCCACTCATAGTATTCTATGCACCGGTTATGGAGGAAAAGGGAGGGGTTAGAGGCATGCCATTTACATAGAATCTTGTTACTAGGTAATGTCATCTCCATTCCAGATTTTACCTGTGAATTGAGAATTTTGTAATGAATGATCAGTTGGTGGAGGAAAAAGCAGTTTTTCTTGATAAGATTTATTACAAAGTTTTTAATTTCATGTGAAATAAACTTAGCATGTTGTTTGGAATTAAAATGAGTTTTGGTGTTTCTAAGTTGTTACACCGATTTCAGTTTTTAAAAACGCAGAAAATGACAATTTGTTAAAGGTTTTAAATAAAACCTCCTTAACAACCCATAATATGGTGTGAGATGAGTAAATTTTTTATATGTATTTGTGTCTTATTAGAGCAGTTATCTGATTTATGGCTGGGTAAAATTGCACAGCGTTTTTTTTAAAAAGCAATTTAGCAATTTACCTTTTAAATACAAATCCTTCGTTTAAAGGGGCACGGGGAATTTTTTATTTGATTGTGTACAGCTTGTTGTTTAGGCTTCTGGCCATCCTGAAATTTTTGCGGGGGTATGGCGTGGCATCGCAAGCAAGGTCTATGTTACAGCTTTCCCCATGCCTCAGGGCCAGGCGGGCATTTTGTTGCCCTTAGGAGATGAATCCATGGTGCCTTCCCAATCCACACCCGTGGCCCTCATCACCCAATATAGGAGGGATCGAACACTAAAGAAAAAGGAGCCCTATCGCCCCCCCCTTCCCCTCCAATGGGTCAGGTAAAAAGCTCTGTGACCTTCCCACTTAGACCTGTTAAACTTTTCACCAAAAATTCCATGAATAGAAAAAAAAAAGTAATGTATTTTTGGGGGTAAAGTCAACAGTCTAAAAGTTCGTATAGTTTATTTACAAAAAACTTTTTTACACAATACCGGGGGACAAATAATGTATTCATCCTATTCCCTAATTAAATTCAGACTCAAGGACAGTCATGGAAACTAAAGTGCTTGATTTAATGGGGGCCCAAGTTGGTTTCAGTTAAGGTGTCCAGCTTTTTGGCGATACACTAAGGGAAAAAATAAACGAAACCCATTAAGAAAAAGGGATACTTATGATGGTTTTTACATATGTCAGAGAAATACATTTTGCAATAAAATGGATGGTGTTTTTGTATCGTTTCCGTTCTGTTGGTGGTTCTGGTGATGTTTCATGTAGTGTGATGGTGTGGTACTGTTTCATCCCCAGAACCTCATCACTATATGAACACGAAACCAAAATAATCATACTGCATAAATAGAACACTAGGCCTTTCAATTTTTACAGTTTTAAGGCACTAGAACCTATCAGTAAATAAATAGGTCACCAGAATCAAATCTGACATGAATACTTACCAGAACCTCATAAGTACACGAATACTGCACCAAAGCTATATCAGTAAATAAATACAGCACCAGTCCATCATTAGGCCATGAGTACGATAGTAAGTAAATACTGTACCAGAAAATAATTAGAAAAAAATTAGGTCACTGAACCATCTTCAGTAAAGCAGCACTCGTATGTTCCCCACGCCAGCCCCATGTTTTCCCCGCAGCTAGTCCAACTTATATATGCCCCTACAGCCAGCCCAACTGCATATGTCCCCTATCCCCATTCATTGGCAACCTAATGTATATAAAAGAAAGCTTATACTCCCCCTAATCCTATTCCCATCCAGGAGCAGCTCCGTTCTTTCTGTCTCAACAGCAGTGAGGTTTTGGCATGATGACATCACTTTTATCGCCCATTGATGTAGCATGATGCATGGTCTCCAACAGGGACAGATGCAAGTGTGCCTGATAAAGATGGCAGTAAATGACCTAGCCCTGAACTCGTTTCATATGTTTATATCATAGAAGAAATTCACTTTTTCAAAGGATTACTTGGCGC
Organism: Oophaga sylvatica; assembly: GCA_033576555.1. Taxonomy (NCBI): domain Eukaryota; kingdom Metazoa; phylum Chordata; class Amphibia; order Anura; family Dendrobatidae; genus Oophaga; species Oophaga sylvatica. Next base: position 30,191 of record JARQOD010006411.1, on the reverse strand, counting down.
ATGAAATGTAGCTGCTGATAGATTGTAAGACTCTTTCATAGTACTTTGACCTCGACATGTATTATTTGCATTTTTACAGAGAATTCATCGCAGATTAAGTAATGTCCCCTCCTGCTAAATTGCCATCTTTGTATTTACTTACTAAAATTTTAAATGAATGATGTACATTAATGCATATAATCCCCAAAAACAGTATTAAGTCATTATTAAAAACACCTTTGTTTTCATATTTGCAAAATATATTTATTTAGTTTTATGTATTTCCCCAAATATCTTTCTTCTTTTAGGGACATTTGACAATTATATAATTTGTTTTAAAAACAATATTTTGTCAAGCAATATTATAAATTGCAGCTCTGGGGTGGGGAACGACTGTGTTTACTTTAAAAACCCGTCACAAATTGACTTGTGGAAATCAGGGTTCCACTAAGAGATTCAAGATTAGAAGGTCCTTTTATTTCACTAAAAACCCTTTACATTTGTAAGTACTGTGGGTAGACTTGTTAGGGAATTACAGGTTTTAGTTCACAACTATAAAAAGGTGCTTGAGGGATTTTTTTTTATAGAGGCTATCAATCCTCTATTAACCCCCTTTTCCCCAAGGGTTGTTTGCATGTTAATGATGGGACAATTTTTCAATTCTGACATGTCCCTTTATGAGTATAAATTGGAAGGGATCCATGGATCCGGTGATTCTGACATTTTCTATGACTATTGTACTTCATGATAGTTGTTAAAAATTTTTTTGATATGACTTGCGTTTATTTGTGGAAAAAAAGAAATTTGGCTAAAATTTTTAAAAATTTTGCAATTTTCAAAATTTGTATTTTCTTGGCCTTAAATCACACAGATATGTCACAACAAAATACTTTCCCACTTTCTAATTTTTCTTTAGCGTATTTTGGAACCAGATTTTTTTTTGTAGGAGTTGCAAGGGTTAAAGTTAAAAAGGATTTCTCATTTTACATCATTTTTTTTGGGCCACATCACATTTGAAGTCCTTTGAGGGGTTTATGATAGAAAATACCCAAAGTAACAAACCCTTCTAAAAATGCACCCTCAAGATGTTGAAACCACATTCAAGAAGTTTATTTTCCCCTTTTGGTGCTTCACAGGAATTTTTTGGGAAAGTTTTTAAAAAAAAGTAACATTTAACTTTATTTCACAAAAAATTTACTTTTTTTATTTTCCCAAAGGGTAAAGGAGAAATTGGGACCCAAAGTTATTGTGCAATTTGTCCTGAGTACGCTGATACACCCTATGGAGGGGAACCCTGTTTGGGGTGCAGGCAGAGCTTGTAATGGAAGGAGCGCCGTTTGACTTTTAAAAAGCAAAATGGCGGAATTGGATCCCGATGCCATGTCGCATTTGGAGGCCCCTTATGTGCAAGCGTGAAAATCCCCAACAAGTGGGCCATATTTGGAAATGACCTTAAGGAACTTATCTAAATATGTGGTGGAACTTTGAACCCCCAAGTGTTTCACTAAAAATTATTTTTTAGCCCAATTTTTTTATTTTCCCAAGGGTACAGGAGAAATTGGACCCCAAAAGTTGTCCAAATTGCCCCGAGTCGTGGTACCCCATAGTGGGAGAAAATAGTTTGGGCCCGGGGGGTCGGAGGAAGGTGTTTTTGGGGCAGACTTTGATGGAATTGTTCCGGGGATCTGGTTTGGGAGCCCCGTGTCCCCAAACTGGAAACCCCCAAAATCCCCCATTTGGAAACTTACCCCCAAGGAACTTATCTAGATTTTGCCTTAACAGGGGCAAGCCAACAAGTCCCCCCCCTTTTTGGGAAAAATAACCCCTTTTTTTGGTATTAAATTTTAAAGTGACCCTTACTCGCCTGGCGGGGACAGAGCCCTGCCCGATTTCTGGGGGTTTACTTGTGAGATCCCCCCTAACACCGGGCCGGGGGCTCACGGTGTAGCTGGGAAATTCACCAGAGCTCACCCGGGGGGTAAGGACCCCAGGACAAGGAAAAACCATTACCCCGGTTACGATAGAAACCAGAACCTTCAAGTGGTTTTCGCGTGGACGGTGCATCTTGGCCTGTCCGGGTTTGAAAACAAAATTTTTTTTTTTTTTGGGCTGTCCATCTTAAAACGCTTTTTATTGCAAATTAGTTTTTGGGCTTACCATTTTTTTGGCAAATTTTTCCTTTTTTGGCCCCGATCATGTGAGGTTTTTTTTTTTTTCGGGCGAGCTGACATTTTTTTTGGGGCCTTTTTTGGGGACATGTTTTTTTTGATCTTTTTTTCCCCTTTTTTTTGGGGAGACAAAAGAAAAAAAAGAAATTCAGAATTTTTTTTTTGGGGGGGGTTTTAATTTTTTAAAGGGGATTTTTATTTTTTGGGGGAAGTACGTGACACGATACCTAATTTTTTTTTTTTTTGTTTTGGCATTTTTATTAAATAAAAACTATTTTATAAAAAAAAAATAATTTTTTTTTCACACTTGATGGAGTTGTATGGTGGCTTGTTTTTTTGCGGGGAAGATGACGTTTCAGTGGTACCATGTTTAATTTATATCTGTGTTTTTGTGGGTGTTTTTATACTTTTTGTTCGGCGGTATGATGGTAAACATTTTTTTTTCCCTTGTTTTTTTTATGATGTTCACTAAAGGGGTTAATATTTGGGCTTTTTTTTGTTCGACGTTGCGAATGCGGGCGATACCCAAAATATGTGTATTTTATTTTTTTTTTCATTCAAACATTTTTTTGGTAGAATATTAGTTTTTTTTTTTTTGATTTTTTGTTTTAATATTTTTAAATTTAATTTTTTTTTACTTTTTCCTAAATTTTTTACTTAGTCCCACCAGGGGACAATAATTTTTTGCAGGAGATCGTTGGTATGGCATGCGTGAAGCAGAATTTTTATGTCATATAAACCTGCGCCTGCAATGACGGAATACTTGTGATCATCCACTGGCAGATAGCAGTTTACTTAGCTTTGGTGACCCATTGTTTGTCTGACGGCTAAAACCCATGGCAACGATTGGGACCCCGCGTGAGTGCGGGGTCCCCGATCCAAAGGGAAGGGGCTGTCAGCCCTGTTCGGCTCCGATACTGCGATCTTGTTGTTTGCAGTGTTTCGGGGCTTAAAGTGCGGGCGTCCCCCTGTGAGAAACAGCTGACACCCGGCCAACAAACGACCGCGCTCCCCCTTGAGGCAGCCAATCGCAAAGAGTATATACAGTCCCCCCGGTCCATTGTGCCAGGTCACATGGCAGTTAGTAGTCTACTGTCAGAAAAGGGTTCTGAACAGCATCTGGAAATTTAAACAAAACCTCTCCTTTAAAAAAAAAAAATCTTGTTTGAATAATGGATCTGGATGCTTCTTTTTCTGTAAGTGTTTTTAATCCTGTCTCTCCCCCAGCTGTTTTCACCTTCATGACCAGGCCAAATTTTACAATTCTGATCAGTGTCACTTTTTGTGGTAATAACTCTGGAACGCTTCAATGAATAATTGTATGGAAAGGTTTTTTTTGCATATTTTTCATGATGTGGTTTAAAAACTTGTTGATACGCCTGCACTTATTTGTGAAAAAATTGGAAATTTGGCAAATGTTTGGAAAATCTTGCAATTTTCAAAACTTTTTTTTGTATGCCCTTAAACCAAAAGTTATGTACACCAAAATAGTTAATAAATAATTTTTTTCCACATGTTTGTTTAATGTCAATCTTTGAAAAAATTTTTTTGTTTGGAAGTTAGAAGTTGACAAACGATTTCTCTTTTTTTTAACAAAGTTTACCATTTTTTGGGACCACAAAAGTGCTTTTTTCTCCCAAATTTTAATTTTTAGACTAAATTTTTTTTATTTTAAAGAATAAAGGAGAAAGGACCCCAAAATTTGTTGTGGAATTTCTCATGATAACAATTTCCCTATGTTGTGGAAAAATACTGTTTGGGCCACGGCAGGGCTCAGGGATGAAGGGCATTAGACTTTTTTAATGCAAAATTTGGCTGGATTGGGGAAAAAAGAATGCCAATGTTGCATTTGGAGGGGCCAACTTAAGGAACCTATCTAGATGTGTGGTGAGCACCTTGAATCCCACGGTGCTTCACAGAAGTTTAGAAAGTTGAGCAGTGAAAATAAAGAAATCGCATATTCTACAAATTTTGTTTTGCACCAAATTAGCATTTTCACAAGGGTAACAGGACAAATTGCACCATACAATTTGTTGTGCAATTTTCTCCTGAGGATGCCGATACCCAATAGTGGACAAAAAACTAATGTTTGGGCACAGAGCAGGGCTTTGGAGGAGAAGGAGCGCTATTTTACTTTTTTGATAAAAAAAATTGCTGGAAATTGGCAGACACCATGTCGCGTTCGCACAGCCCATGATGTGCCCAAACAGTGGAAACACCCCACAAGTGAAACCAATTTATGATTGTACAATGTTCATGGAAATTATCTAGATTTGTGGTGAGCTAACCTTAAACCCCTCAGGTAGGCTTTCACAAAGAAGTTTTTATAACATAGAACTGTGAAAATAAAATAAAAATCAATTTTACCCACAATTAAAATGTTCTTTTAGCCCAAAATTTTAGTTTTCACAAGGGTAACAAGAGAAATGGACCCAAATTTGTTGTGCAATTTGTCCTGAGTTCGCGATACCTCATATTGGGGAAAAACTACTATTTCGGCGCACAACAGGACTGAGAAAGGAAAGAGTGACGTTGTGGAAACCCAGACTTTGATGGAATGGTCTGCAGGTCTCATGTCGCATTTGGAGGTCCCTGATGTGCCTAACAGTGGAGAAAACCTCACAAGTGAACCCATTTTGAAAACTAGAATCTCATGGAATTTATCCAGACTTGTGAACCCAAAGATGTTTCAACAGAATTTTCACGTTGATCTGTGAAATTGAAAAATATTTTTTCCCACAAAAATGTTTTTTTTAAGCCCAAGTTTTATTTTATTTTGACAAAGATAGGAGAAATTGACCCCCAAATTTGTTGTGCAATTTCTCCTGAGTATGCCGATACCCCGTGTGTGTGTGAAAATACTTTTGAGTTTGAGGCACGTACAAAGCTGAGAAAGGAAGGAAACACCATATTTAAGTTCAGATTCTGCTGAAATGGTTTGAGGGTGCTATGTCCAATTTGCAGAACCCTAGAGGTGCCAGAACAACAGAACCCCCCTAAGAGACCCCATTTTACAAAACTACACCTCAATGAATTCATCTAGGGGTGCAGTAATCACATTGACACCACAGGTAGGTTATAGAATTTTATACTATTGGGCAGCTAAGAAAAATATTTACATTTTTAACACCAAAATTTTGTTGGCCCCAGATTTTACATTTCACACTGGGAAATAGGTAAAAAAAATTCTGCTTAGCCATATGGCGAGACTCAGGAGGGCAGAGCGCTATCTGCCTCCCTCCTCATTTGCCCCAATTTTAGAAATGATACCCCTTTGGGATTCATCTGCAGGTTTTGTGATGATTTTGATCTCATGGATGTTTTCAAGAAACAAGCAGCAGAGGATGTTGCTGAGTGAAAATGGCAAACGGCCTTTGTATGATTAGTACGTTGTAGTGTCGTTCATTGTGCACAGCTCATGCACCTGTAAAGTAGACAGGCTCTTATCATTACAGAAATGCCAAACATGTGGACGCTAACTGCGTTTAGACATTACTGTGGGTGCTCAGAAGGGAGGGAGCATATAGGTTTGGGATCTAAGAATTTGCTGAATTTGTTTTTTTTGGGGGAAGCCCATTTTTGCTTTTTAGAGCCTTTTTGTACTACAAGCAATGGGAGCCCCCTATATTTTCATAACAGATGATGGATCTGAGTGGGGACTTGCTCTTTTTGTAATTGAGTTGAAGCTTTTATTGAGAACATTTTCCATTTACAATTTTTGATCACATTTATCCAACACTCTACGCTGAGCACTAACGTCTGGGTTTCCATCTAAATTGACATAATTCAAATGAAACCCCCAAGGAAGCCATCATTATAATGAGGCAGCAGAGTTACTCTGGACTCCATCTGGCCTCTAGTCAGCGTTGTCCCTTTTTATCAGAAGTGCACAAAACTCTGGCCGAGGCACTTTTATACACATCTAAAAAAGATTGAATACCGTTGGATAATGGCCAGACAGTATGTACAGTGTCTCCCATCTGCTCATTATGGGAATCTCCCGTCGGGGGTTCTGTTAGAAAAACATATTTCAGAGGTTTGCACAGAAACCTCAGTGTAAGCGCTCAGTGTAGAGTGCAGGATAAATGTGAGCCGAGCCTTATTACGATCTTTGGGAGGCAGGATGAGCAAGTAAATCATACTGAAAGATTTTGAACCTTTGGAACCAGAGGAATAAATTGAGGTGTTAGTCTTGCAGAGACATTGACAGTCTCTTCTCATGGCTGATTTGTAATCTTCCTGGTTTTATGCTTTTTTAGAAAGACAGAGCAAGTAGAAAAAAGAAGGAGGAGTAAGTCTGTATGCTATGAGAGATATTAGAGTGAGTGAAGTTGAGGTAACGGCCTGGTCAGATTGTGATGAAGTTGAAACTTTGTGGATAAAAATTACAATTGAGAAAAAGCGCTGAAAGTAATTTTTGGTTAGAAATCTATAGACCCTTCAACATCAATGGGAGCTAGAAGTTCGCTGCGTAATTAGTAGAGTGGGTTCCACAGGCTGGTACACCAGTGATTAGGGAGAATTTGAGAATTTGCCTACCAGATATTGATTGAATGGTACTGCTTCAGTTGCAAAGGGGAGAAAAATTTCTCTGCTTGTTGCAGGATAATTTTATAAACCAGCTTGTGGAATTACACCAGATTTAATGCTATTTTGGTATATGGTCATTTTTTAATAATGTAGAGCTTGTGGAAATGTGAAAATTAATTGTGAAAATCTTGGTATCAGTAATCAAAATATTATTTAATTTTGCTTATACTGTAAAAAAAAACACTTCAGGTGATCAAAAACACTTCGTTTAAAAAAAAGGGTTTTTGCCAATGGGAGAAATGGACGAGTAGTGAGGAGAGAGATGGATTAGTCGGGCAGCAGAGTTAAGGACAGACTGGAGAGGTCCAGAGTGTTAGCAGGTAGGCCACAGAAGGGATGTTGCAGTCGTCAAGGCAGGAGATGATGAGAGCATGCACAAGCATTTTAGTAGATTGAGGAAAGACGGATTCTGGAAATATTTTGGAACTTGTGGCGACAGGAGGTGGCGAGAGCTTGGATATGGCGGTTTGAAGGACAGGGCAAAATCATGCGTTACTCCGAGACAGTGGATTTTATGGTACAGAGGAGAGTGTGTGTCATTTATTGTGGTTAGATATATCAGGTAGGGAGATTCGTGAAATGGAAGAAAGATAGTGTTCAGATTTGTCCAAATTGAGCCTGTGGAAGTGAGAGGAGAATAAGAAGGATATGGCTGATAGACTCTCCAGATTCTGGACAGAGGAGGGTGACATCTTGGCCAGAGAGGTAGATCTGAGTATCATCAGCATATAGCTAGTACTGGAAGCCATGGGACTTGAGTTGTCCAAGCCAAGGGTATAAATGGAGAAGGTAGGGGTCCTTGGACAGAGCCTTGAGGGCACGAACAGAAGAGGGTGGGATGAAAAAATAGTGTGGGAGTGGGAAACTCTAAAATGTGCGGTTGGAAAAGTATGATAGATCGAGGATTAGGGCAAGGTCTTTGATACCAAAAGAAAGAGAAGTCTGTAGTAGAGGCAGTAGTCAACTGTGTCAAAAGCAGAGAGCAAGTCTAAAAGGAGGAGTATAGAGAATTGTTCGTTTAGCTTTGGCTGTAAGTCATTAGTAATTTTGGTCAGGGCAGTTTCAGTGGAATAATGGGGCGACACCAGATTGTAGGTTGTCTGTTTTTTTTCTTTCCCTTCTTTCCCCCTTGTTTCTTCTCTATCTTCTTTTCTTTTGTAGACCTAGAGTCTTAGTCTAGGTACCTTCTTCTTTAAATTTATAAACAAAGTAATACTGATGTTAATTGCTGTCAGGGACACCGCACTGCACTTGCTCACGAGCCAGTGCGCATGTCCTGAGTAAACAAACTGTGCCCCAAAAGATACCTGTGTAGCGAGGCAGCAGCGGGAAGACGTGTGCTTCAGAGGACCAGGACCTGCAGCAATGTGACTGCCAAGGGGCGAGCCGACCACAGGTCTCTCAGAGGAAGCAGGAACAGCTAGAGAATGCTTCAGGCCAGAGGACCTGAAGCACGTGACTGCCTAGGGGCGTGGCCTAAGCTCCAGAGATCTAAGAGGTAAAGGAAAAACTCCTAGAAGGTAACTACGAAATTAAGTTACCAAGGGGCATACAGAATGGATAGCCAGGTAATACACAGAGGGAGCAACGCAGTTATATATGAGGGTCGGCAGAGAATAATCAGAAACACAGCCAAGGGGTCATACACAGAGGGAGCAACGCAGTACAAGAGGAGCTGGCAGAGATAATCAGAACACAGCCAAGGGGCCATACACAGAGGGAGCAACGCAGTACAAAAGGGTCAGGAAAAAACTCTTAACAGGGACACAGCCAAATCAGAACCAGACAGACAAAATGCACACAGGCACAAAGCACTGGCACAGGGTCAGACACACTCAGCCAAAGTCAGAGTATAAACGACAAAGATTGGCCTCATAGTGAGGCTTATAAAAAGCCTCCAGGACCCAGAAGAGGCCAACCAAGTTAAACCTGTGCCTACCTGGCCCGATAACCCAGTAAAACATGACAGTACCCCCTTCTTAATGGGGGGCCTCTGGACCCCAGCCCAGGATTCGAGCATGGAATGCCCGACCAGACGTCAGCGTGCACCGATCTGGCCGGAACCCAAGACCGATCCTCTGGACCGTACCCCCTCCAATGCACGAGGACTGTAAAGACCCCCGAACCGCCGGGAGTCTATAATATGTTGTACCTCAAATTCCATGTGCCCATCAATCAAGACTGGGGAGGGAACAGCACTGGATCTTCTACTACCGATCCCAAGGGTTTCAGCAAGGATCTATGGAATACATTATGGAGTTTCAAAGCGGGGGAGGCGAAGACGATACGCCACTGGGTTAATTACCCTAATGATTCTCATGGGACCAATGACTTGGGCCCAGTTTGGCGGAGGGCAGACGAAGACTTATGTTTTGGTGGAGAGCCACACCTTGTCCCCACACTGCAACACCTGAGCCGAGTCCCTTTTTTATCTGCAAAATGCTTATAAGTCTCCTGAGCCCAGATCATATTTAACCAAACTTTTGACCACAGATCCTAATTCGGTTGACACAGTCTTCAGCTCCTGGACACCTGAATCTAAACTTGAGAATTCACAAATGAGGGTTCAAACCATAATTAATAAAAAACGGTGACCTACGGTAGATTGATTGGTACAGTTGTTGAAGGCGAAACTCCGCTAAAGTAGGGCATACACCAGTCGCTTTGCAGAGCAGAAGTCAAACATCGAAGAATTTGTTCAAGCGACTGGTTGGTGCGCTCCGTCTGCCCGTTACTCTCTGGGTGGTAGGCTGAGGAAAAGGACAAAGAAATCCCCAACCTTTTGCAAAAAGCCGCCAAAACTTGGCCACAAATTGTGCCCCTCTGTCAGATACAAATTCATAGGTTCCCATGTAACGTACAATCTGTGCGAGGAAATGCTTAGCGAGAGTCTGTGCAGAAGGTAGACTTGCCATAGGTACAAATGCGCTAACTTAGAAAACCTGTCCACAACTACCCAGATTAACAGTGTTACCCCGAGAAGAAGGAAGGTTGGTAATGAAAGTCCATGGACAAGTGGGTCCATGGCCTTCCTGGAATTGGCAAAGGCCCAATTCCCCAGCCGGCCGGCAATGAGAGCTCTTAGAACGGGCGCATACCCATACGCAGCGACATGCTTCTTAATATCTGAAGCCATCGAAGGCCACCAAAAGACTCTAGCCACTGCCTTCGTGTGGCAGAAATGCCGGGTGAGCACTCAGTTTTGAATCATGGAACTCACGCAGGAGCTTGGGCGTAACTGCTGAGGAACAAACAATTTGCTTTCGGGTTTGGACCTTGGAGTATAGATTGAGCACCCAAATCTCCCGCTCCAATTCCGATGACACTTCAGCTATAACGATATTGGGTTTGAAGAATGGGGGACGGCGGATCGGGGGCGGAAGACGGCTCAAAAACTATGTGATAAAGCTTCAGCTTTCAAGTTTTAGAAAATTGAAATCTGGAAAAAAAGTGACCAATGGGCCTGCTAGGAGTCAGCTTTTAGCAGATTTGATATACTCTAGGTTTTTGTGGTTGGTGATGGCAGTGATGGGGTGAGCCGCCCCCTCCAAAAAATGCCTCCATTCCTCGAACGCCAACTTGATTGCTAAGAGTTCTCTATTACCAACATCATAATTTCTCTCAGCCTGAGAACATTTTTTCGAGAAATAGGCACAAGGTTTGAGGTTAGTCAGAGAAGTAGTTCCCTGTGACAACACTGCCCCCACCCCAACCTCCGAAGCATAAACTTCAACCACAAATGGCTTGGATGAGTCAGGTTGAACCAGAACAGGAGCGGATGTGAAACAATTTTTCAAAGTTAAAAAAGATTGTTTGGCCGACGAGGACCAGTTCCTAACATCTGCCCCTTTATGCGTGAGATCCGTGATGGGTTCCACAATCTGCTAAAAACCCTTGATAAACCTGCGATAGTAATTTGCGAATCCCAAGAAGCGCTGGAGTCCTCTAAGGTCCCGAGGCTGGACCCACTCCATAATGGCTTGCACCTTCTTGGGATCCATACGAAACCCCTGTGGAGAGATTATGAGACCCAAAACTGATAGCTCCTGAACAAAAAAAGAACATTTCTCCAGTTTAACAAATAATTGATTTTCCCTGAGTCTTTGAAACACAGTTTTAACATGTGATAAATGAGAATGTCTGTCAGAGGAATATATCAGTATATCATCCAAGAAGATAACAACAAAACGGCCAATGAGGTCCGAAAAAATTACATTAATGAAATTTTGAAACACAGCTGGAGCATTGGTGAGACCGAACGGCATCACCAGATTCTCAAATAACCCCTCAGAAGTAAGAAAAGCAGTTTTCCACTCATCCCCTTCCCGTACTCTTATCAAATTATAAGCACCCCTGAGGTCCAATTTTGAAAACCACTTGGCCCCAGAGAGATGGTTACAGAGATCAGGAATCAGAGGCAGGGGTATGTATTCCTGACTGTGATTTTATTAAGTTCTCGAAAGTCGAGGCAGGGACGTAGACCACCATCCTTCTTTTTAACAAAGAAGAACCCTGCAGCTACTGGGGACACTGAGGGCCTTATATGCCCCTTACGAAGACTTTCACCTATGTATTGCTTCATAGCCAGGCGCTCCAGGCCTGACAAATTAAACAGACGGGCCTTGGGCAATTTGGCTCCAGGGATAAGATTAATAGCACAGTCAAATGGTCTATGCGGGGGCAGCGCCTCAGCCTCACTTTCAGAGAACACGTCCTCATAGTCTTTCAGGTACTCCAGAATACCCTCTAGACTAACAGAAGACACCGAGACAGGTTTTGCAAGTTTCAGACAACAAACAGGTTTATGGCAACAGTCGACACATTGGGATCCCCATTTAATAATCTCCCCCGATTCCCAGTCAATCATCGGGTTGTGGCGTTGAAGCCTTAGCATGCTCAGTACTAGCCCTGTGGGCAATTTGTCCATAGCAAAACATTCCATTTCTTCCTTGTGGGAAGAACCGACCTGCAAAGAAAACCTTTTGGAAACATAAAGAATCCCTGTTCGGGTTAGAGGGGAAGAGTCGATGGCAACAATTTTAAGGGGTGTCTCCAGCCTGACTGTCCCTATCTTATGTTGGGAGACAACACAGGAACTGACCAGATTGAGAGATGAACCACTGTCCACCAATGCTGTTGAGAAAAAACGATAGTTGTCTACCAACAGTTCCACCTTTAACACGACTTTAGGACATGAGGAAAATAGTACCTGAAGGTCTGGGCAGCCTCCTCGACCGCTACCCAGACCTAGTGGTTTTCCGCCGTTTTAGAGGATGATGGACAGGTGGAGAAATCTTTTCTCCAATGTCTGGACTCTCCACAATAGAAACAGAGTTGTTTCTCCCGGCGATGTCTTCTCTCCTTCTCTTTTAACGAGATGGTGCCAATGTCAATGACCTCAGTAATGGCCCCAGTCTCTTTGCTGCCAGCAAACAGTGAGGTTTCACACTGCATGACACCCCTTTCGCGTAGCCTGCGGTCCATTCGTACGGCCTGGGTTATGGCGTCCTCCAAAGTATCAGGTGGAGGATGAAGGGCCAGGGCGTCCTGGAGACGTTCAGACAGGCCTCTGCGGAATAGCCCTCGAAGGGCGGCATCATTCCAGGAGACCTCCGCTGCCCAACATCGGAACTCCGAACAGAACCACTCGGCTGAATATTTACCCTGGCGAACACTCATTACCATGTCCTCAGCCATACGGACCCTGTCAGGCTCATCATAAATGCGGCCCAGGGCATGAAAAAACACATCAACAGTCATCCTCTCAGGAGCAGGAGGAGAGAGAGAGAAAAAGCCCAGGCTTGTGGGGCCCCCCAAAGTAGGGAAATAATGACCCCCACCCTCTGGAACTCATCCCCAGAAGAGCGAGGCCTCAGGGAGAAAAAAAGTTTACACCCCTCACTGAAGGCTCTGAACTCATTTTTATCCCCTGAGAAGTAGTCGGGCAGTTTAACTGGAGATTCAGGAGATATTAACGACACATCCCTACCACCAGAACCCAGAGACCCCGCAGCGACAGCCCCCTGTACGGTATCTGCCAGCTGCTGCTGGGTCTGAGCCATCATGCGCTGCTCAACATTCAACTCCTGGAACCTTTGTGTCAGATGTTTCACCTGACCTGCTAATACCTGCATGGGATCCATGGTGATAACACTCCTAAATCTCCCCCCTTAGAAAAACTGTAACGGTCGTTTATAATGTCAGGGACACCGCACTGCACTTGCTTACTGAGCCAGTGCGCGTGTCCTGAGTAAGCAAACTGTGCCCCAAAAGATACCTGTGTAGCGAGGCAGCAGGAGGGAAGACGTGTGCTTCAGAGGACCAGGACCTGCAGCATGTGACTGCCAAGGGCGGAGCTGACCACAGGTCTCTCAAAGAAAGCAGGAACAGCTAGAGAATGCTTCAGGCCAGAGGACCTGAAGCACGTGACTGCCTAGGGGCGTGGCCTAAGCTCCAGAGATCTAAGAGATAAAGGAAAACTCTTAGAAGGGTAACTTCGAAATAAAGTTACCAAGGGGCATAGAGAGAATGGATAGTCAGGATAGCCAAGTAATACACAGAGTAAGCAACGCAGTACAAGAGGGTCAGGCAGAGAATAATCAGAACACAGCCAAGGGGTCATACACAGAGGGAGCAACGCAGTACAAGAGGAGCAGGCAGAGAATAATCAGAACACAGCCAAGGGGTCATACACAGAGGGAGCAACGCAGTACAAAAGGGTCAGGCAAAACTCTTAACAGGGGCACAGCCAAATCAGAACCAGACAGACAAAATGCAGCACAGGCACAAAGCACTGGCACTGGCACAAGGTCAGACACACTCAGCCAAAGGTCAGAGTATAAACGACAAAGATTGGCCTCACAGTGAGGCTATAAAAAGCCTCCCAGGACCCAGAAAGAGGCCAACCAAGTTAACCCTGTGCCTACCTCGCCCGAGAACCCAGTAAACCATGACAATTGCCTACATGAGCAAACACCTCAGGCGCTCATCCAACATTTGTTTTATATGTATGACTTTCTGGGGAAAAGTTATAGTTGCTATATAATTCTTTTTTTTGCATGTGATAGTAGAAGAGGTATGTTCTTTTCTCTTCCTGTTATTAATGATTGATGTGTATAAATACCTAAATAAACTTGATTTACACAAAAAAAGAAATACCTCTCCTGGCTGGGCACTGCTCTACTCTGGACTCCTCGCGTCGCCATCTTCCAGCTCTCTGCACTGTGACTGTTCAGGCAGAGGGCGCACAGACGTGACGTCATGGCGCTCTCCGACCTGAATGTCAGTGTCAGGAAATGCGGAAGACGTCACAGCGCTGGAGCAAGGAGAGGTAAGTATTGCAAGTGCTGGGGCCCTGAGCAAGCAGGGGGGGCACACTCGTGGGCGCCGGCACTGGCACAGGGCCCCTCATAGTACGCCAATGTCTCTTACGGCGAGTGGGCCCCCCCACCTGCTCAGGGCCCCGGCACTTGCCCGGGTGCGCCAGGTGCTGACGCCGGCCCTGGGGGGGTTCATCCCAGTTAGGGAGGTGCAAAAACTGGCATATGTTGAGGTGTAGGCTGGATGTTCAGCAGCTGAGAATGGAGGAATTGGAGAAGTCGGAGGAAGAGGAGGACAAAGTGAGCCATTTTGCTGGCAACCTATGTGTCATCAGGGGAAGGTGGTACAAAATCCTTTGAAACCCAGGCATGGTTCATTTTAATGAAGGTGAGATCAGCAACATTTTTGGTCAACAGCCGGGTCCTTCTTTCTGTCAAGATTGATCCAGCAGCACTGAAGACTCTTTCTGATTGCACACTACCAGCAGGGCAAGCGAGCTCCTGTAAGGCATATTGTGCCAATTCAGGCCAGGTGTCCAGTTTACAGGCCCTGTAGTCAAAGGGGAATGAACTGTGAGGGAGAACATCGATAGGGGAGGAGAGGTAATTTTGAACCATAGTTGACAACTGCTATCTCCTGTCTGTTGCAATCGATTCAGTATTACCAGTCGTGTGAGCGGTCCTCGAGAAATCAGTCCACAACATGGTCATGAAACCCCTGTCTCCAACGCCACTTCGGCTGTGTGCACCACGAACACCTCTTCCATTTGGCCCAGTACGGCTCGTGGTAGAACCTGCACCGCTGCTGTGTTCTGGGAATGCCTCTAACAAACGGTTTACCAGAGTTGCTTGTTTGTTCGCCAGTATTAGCTCTAGGTTCTCCTGTGGCATGATGCTCTGTAATTTGCCTTTATAGCATGGATCGAGGATGCTGGCCAACCAGTAGTCGTCATCTTTCATAATGTTGGCAATTCGGGGGTCCCTTTTTAGGATCCGCAAGACATAATCACACATGTGGGCCAATGTTCCAGGTGTCAATGATGCACTGCCAGTGGTGGGTGGAGGAGCACTTTCTGGAAAAGCCACATCCGTCCAGTCACGCACAAACCCTGTACCTGACCTAGGCAAGCCAACATTTTCTCTTGCCCCCTGAGAAGCATCCTCCTCCAGAAAATAATCATCCCCCTCTTCCTCCTCCTCTTCTTCTTCTTCCTCCACCTTATCCAGTACAGTTCCCTGAGCAGACAATGGCTGACTGTCATCAAGGCTTTCCTCCTCCTCTTCCTCCTCCGCTGCAGACGCCTGATCCTTAATGTGCGTCA
This sequence comes from Oophaga sylvatica, assembly GCA_033576555.1. Taxonomy (NCBI): domain Eukaryota; kingdom Metazoa; phylum Chordata; class Amphibia; order Anura; family Dendrobatidae; genus Oophaga; species Oophaga sylvatica. The sequence goes on along the minus strand of JARQOD010006411.1, from coordinate 14,813 downwards.
AAGTTTGCATGAGCAGACGCATAAGTGGGATGCTCATGCTTACGATGGTGTCGTCTGCGCTTACCAGCCTGAAGGACTTTACAGAGGTCTTTCAGCTTTGACCACTGCACACCCGACAACTCGATGTCTGCCCTCAAACTACCTGCCCGTGTATACTCCCACAAATGCATTACAGCCTGCCTCTGTTCGCACAGCCTCTCAACCATGTGCATGGTGGAGTTCCACCTTGTTGCAACATCTATGATTAGGCGGTGCTTGGGGAGGTGGAGCGACCGCTGCAGCCTCTGCATACGACTGGAGTCTACGGGCGAGCGACGGATGTACGAGCACAGTCTTCGCACCTTATGGAGCAGGGCTGGTAACTCCGGATAATTATTTATGAAGCACTACACCACCAGGTTCAAGGTGTGAGGCAGGCAAGGTATGTGTCTGAGCTTTGCCAGGGCTATGGCCGCCACAAAATTACTGCCGTTATCACTGACTACCTTGCCTGGCTCTAGATGTATACTGCCCAGCCATGACTCAGTTTCTCGCTGCAAGTAGTCGGCCAGTACCTCCGCGGTGTGTCTGTTGTCGCCCAAAGATATCATCTTTAAAACAGCCTGCTGACACTTACCACTAGCTGTTCGATAGTGTGACACCTCATGTGCAGCACTGGCAGCTGACGATGGAGTGCTCATGCGACTGCGCTCTGTTGATGAGCTTTTGCTTCTGGACGAGGAGGAGGGTCGAACGCCTACAGCCAACTGTTGCCTATACCGTGGGCTAGGCAGCACTGTCCCACCGCCACTGTCCCCTGTGGACCCTGCATCCACCACATTAACCCAGTGCGCAGTGATGGACACATAACGGCCCTGGCCATGCCTACTGGCCCATGCATCTGTTGTGAGGTGCACCTTTCCCACTCACTGTTTGAGTGCCTGGACAATGCGGTCTTTCACATGCAGGTGGAGTGCAGGGATCGCTTTTCTAGAAATGAAGGGCCGACTGGGTTGCTCATAGCGTGGGACAGCGTAGGCCATGAGCTCTCGGAACGCTGCACTTTCAACGAAACGGAAGGGCATCATCTCCAATGAGATCAGTTTGGCAATGTAGGCGTTCAAAGCCAGTGTACGTGGATGAGAGGATGAGTACTTTCTTGTCCTACTCAGAGTGTCTGCTAGGGTGAACTGGACTTGAGAACTGCATATGGGGGAACTAGCAGTGGACATGGCGGACTGAGAGGGTGATGGTGGTGATGATGGCCTAGATTCAGTCTTTCGTTGTAAAAACATTGTGATTCCCTTACTGCTTTGGCCTTGTGACGACACCTCAACATTTCTTGCTGGTGGTGTGCTAACCGGTGGGCTTACGGTGGGGGAAGCGATGTAGCATTGCTGGCTACCTTCAGTCGGAGCAGGTGCACATGTGTTACCTGAGGTTTTGTAGTTCGTCCACGCTTGCAAGTGCATAGTGTTTAAATATCTAAGCATGCAACTGGTATTCAAACTTCGGAGATTTTTCCCTCAGCTAAAGGTCCTTCCGCACTTCTTACAGATAACCTTTGCCTCATCAATGGAATTTTGGTCAAAAAAGTGTAACACTGCACTCTTCCTACTATGGGATAAATTTTCAGGGCTTGCACGCTGTGCTAATTTAACCATCTGGCCAAGCTGTGCTGCAACTCTTTTTGTTTTTTTAAGACCTTTTTGGACTGCTACAGGCCTGCCAGATAACCCCAGCTGCGATGTCGATGCCTGCTGCGGATCCTCTTCCTCTTCTGAGCTATTGCCAGCGGCACCCTCTTCCCCAATGGATGCCCATCCGGGTCAACAACTGGGTCATCCATCACCTCCTCTTCAATTTCATCTGCACCTTCCTCTGTATCACCGTGTAAGGTGGTATAGTATGTGGGAAGGGGCACCTGAGTTTCATCAGGGTCAGAATCTGGCTCAGTAGACTGCGAGGGCAATGTAGTGCTCTGGGTGAAGGTACCAGCAGAATCATCTAGCAGTGGCTGTGCATCAGTGCACTCCATGTCAGATTCATCTTGTACTGGGGAATTCAGGATTTGACTTGATAACCCAGGCATGGTATGTGAAAAGAGCTCCAGGGAGTAATCTGAAGTGTGGCCTGCTGCATCCTTCACTTTTGGTGGGGGTGAAGGACACAAGGAAAGGTGTTGTTCCTGATCAGAAGCCTGCACTGACTACTCAGTGCTTGCATTTTTTTGAAACTTTAGAAGAGGTGGCAATAGAGTTGGAGGCAGTTTCGGCAATGTAAGCCAAAACCTGTTCCTGATGCTCCGGCTTTAAAAGTGGTTTATTTAGTCTCAGAAAAGGGAGCCTTCCAGGCCTTCTGGAGCCAGACGATGACACAGGCTCAACACGTACTGCCTTAGGTGCTATTGTGCTTTTGGCAGTACTAGCAGATGCATCAGTACCAGCTGGCCCCCCCGCCAAGGTCCGCGGCCTCTTCCACCATACTTCCTCATGTTTGGGAAAATGTACCAAAAATACCAGCAGATGTATGGTACTGTATCAGAAGCGTACAGCTGTATACGGTGAAGGTGAAAATAAAAATCTCTGTGTATATTTCCGGAGTCACACACAGATGCTCTCAGACTCAGTATGGATTAGACCAGAATATAAAAAGCAGAAAAAGGGTACTGTATCACAAGATACCAGGTGTATATTGTATAGCGGAAAATTTCAATCTCCGTATATATTTCCGGAGTCACAGACAGACGCTCTCAGGCTCAGTATGGATTAGCAACATCAAAAAGAAAATGGGAAGCTTAATCACCATAAAAATATAATTTTTATTCAAAAAATTATTTTAAAATACATGTGCGGATAAAAAATCCGGAGTGGGGACAGAAATATGCAGCAAATGGCCTAATAACAGGTATGAACAAGGTAAAAAAATGTACTAGTAATACATATGAATATATTCAATATTCATAAGCCACTCAGGCTAAGAAAATATCAAATAGATATTGCCCTATCCAATAACATAAGTATAGCTGAAAACATCTCCAAAAAGGAGTATGTGTATATGCATCAATGGAGTGGACAATAAATGGACTGGCTCACCCACCAAAAATGCTAACGTTATGATACTCGTGTGCAAGTGCAGAGTCCGCAGCAAGTGCTGTAAATGTATGCAACAGTTTGCCTTGTTCATACCTGTTATTAGGCCATTTGCTGCATATTTCTGTCCCCACTCCGGATTTTTTATCCGCACATGTATTTTAAAAGAATTTTTTGAATAAAAATTATATTTTTATGGTGATTAAGCTTCCCATTTTCTTTTTGATGTTGTTGATATTTGGAAGTACTATTTAGCTAGGCAATATATTTATGTGATGTTCAGTATGGATTAGACCAGAATATAAAAAGCAGAAAAAGGGTACTGTATCACAAGATGCCAGGTGTATATAGTATAGGGGAAAATTTCAATCTCCATATAAATTTCCGGAGTCACACACAGACGCTCACAGGTTCAGTATGGATTAGACCAGAATATAAAAAGCAGAAAAAGGGTACTGTATCAGAAGATACCAGGTGTATATAGTATAGGGGAAAATTTAAACTCTGTATATATTTGCGGAGTCACACACAGATGCTCCAGGACTCAGTATGGATTAGACCAGAATATAAAAAGCAGAAAAAGGGTACTGTTGTGAATGTTTTGGAAATGAATTCTGAGCAGAAGCTCCCTCTGGTGGTTACAAACAGTACTGAACCATTCAATGAGGATTGGCAATCAGGATTCACAGACTGGCTTGATATAAGGGAGGTTCCCTCCCATCATGGTTGCCGGTTATCAATTGTTCTTGTCTCAACTGTGGTTCCTGGTTCACTTGGAAGCTTGCTGAGTCTTGCCTCTTCTTCTGCTTTCAGATAAGATATTTTCTGTTTTTGTGCTTACCATGTGCATATTTCTCTGCATTTCTGTGAGGTTAGCCAGGTTTCCCCCCCGGGGGGCTTTGGCTCCTCTCAGTTCCTCTGGAGCCATTGTTGTTTGTTCATTTGCCTTTTCCAGTTTTTTCAGTGGCTGCGGCTTAGTTTTGTTACACCAGAGAACTGATTTAGGTGGTAGAGGTCGTGTGATCTCAGGTGTTTTTGCAATCAGTAGCGTTGGCATTTTTTAGGGTTTTTTTTGATTGCAGTGAGTATCCTTTCTATCCTTTTCTGTCTAGGCAGATTGGGCCCCAGCGTTTGCTCATACTATTTTCTGTCTGTGTCTGTATTTTCTCTTGTCTAACCGCCATTACATGTTTGGGGGCTTCCTATGTTCTTTGGGGATCTACTCCGGGGCAGATAGCTTTCCTCTTTCTATCTTTAGGTGTAGTTAATCTCTCAGGCTGTGACGAGGCGTCTAGGACCAACGTAGGAACGCTCCATGGCTGCCTTTAGTTTTGGTGGTTAGTCAGGGTACTGCAATCCAATAGATTCCAACCTCTCTGGTGTATTGCCGTTTTTGCCTGCTCTCCTCAGCTACCGAAACATAACAGGGTACTGTATCACAAGATACCAGGTGTATATAGTATAGCGGAAAATTTCAATCTCCGTATATATTTCCGGAGTCACAGACAGACTCTCTCAGGCTCAGTATGGATTAGACCAAAATATAAAAAGCAGAAAAAGGGTACTGTATCACAAGATACCAGGTGTATATAGTATAGGGGAAAATTTCAATCTCCGTATATATTTCCGGAGTCACACACAGATGCTCACAGGCTCAATATGGATTAGACCAGAATATAAAAAGCAGAAAAAGGGTACTGTATCACAAGATACCAGGTGTAGATAGTAGAGGGGAAAATTTAAATCTCCGTATATATTTGCGGAGTCACACACAGACGCTCACTCAGTATGGATTTGACCGTAATACAAAAGGCAGAGAAAAAGTTACTGTATCAGAAGATACCAGGTGTATATAGTGTAGGGGAAATTTTCAATCTCCGTTTATATTTCCGGAGTCACACACAAATAGTCAGCATGTATTTGTCCGTGATACCAGCCTGTACATGGTAGTGTGTGATGAGCGTACAGCTCTATAAGATGTGGGAAAAAATGAACGCTCGGTAACTGTGCAGAAAAAAAGAATAAAAGTATTAGTGCTATGTAAAAAGCAGTTTGCACAGCAGTGTGCACACGGCAATAAAGCTAGCAGGCAGACTAATAACCAGCGCTGCTGCACACAAGAAAATCCTCCCGTCACTGGCAGGCAGCCTAATAACCAGCACTGCTGCACACAAGAAAATCCTCCCTGTCACTGCACACTAACTGTACAGTACAATTGCTATCAGCACAAGCACAGAAGAACTTCTCTTTCCTGCCCTAACTCTCTCCTTACTGATAAACAGCGTCAGCAATCTCTCCCTACTGTTAAGATCGGCAGAAGTAAAATGGCGGTCAGCGGTCAGGGTTCTTATAGACACTATGACGCCCCAAAGCAAGCCAATAACTGCAATGCCATTCTCTTAGATGGTGGTGGACTCTGCCCATGTCATCTCGTTGCCCACAGTGTACGTTCTTGCTCATTGGCTGAAAAAAGGCGCCTGCAAGCATTATGGGAAAACCGACTTTGACCCTTGGGTCGACGACCGCATGGCCAACTTTACGCTATGGTCGGGTTTCGCTCAGCGAAACTTGACTTTAGCGAAAGTCGGCGACTTATGAATCTGACCGACCTGTTTCGCTCAACTCTCGTCCTAACACTGCATTCATGTACTGATTGTAGTCCTGATGCTGCATTCATGTATTGATGGTGGTTCTGGTCAGCATTTATGAACGAACGATGATTCTGGCACTGCATTCATGTAGTGATGGTGGTTCAGGCATTGTACAGTATTCATGTGATGATGGGGGTGCTAACTCTGCATTCATGTGGTGACAGTGGTTCTGGCGCTGCATTAATATGCTGATGAAAGTTCTTATCTTGCACACACGTAGCAATCCAAAACATCCTTCATGGCTATGTTAAAAATAAAAATCACTCAAAACTTAGAGGTTTCAAATTATGAGGAGGATTTTGAAAGATTTTTCTCAGTTTGTGCTCCAAAAACTCAATGACAAGTTAGCTTATGTTCACATTTATATTTTTGGAGCAGAAACTAAGAAGAAAATCTGAAAATAGTCGTTAAATATTTAAAAGTTGGTTCTGGTGATGTATTAATGTACTGATGGTGGTTTTGGTGATATATTTGAGTCGCCCGCCAGGGCCTTGGGGTACTCGGCACCGAGCCCGTTGATGTCTATGGGGAATGTCACGGTAGCTGCAACTCGGTCCGTGGCCCTGGGCGCTCACTATAAATGGGGATATTTACAGGGGATTAAATGTTCGTGTAGTTTGTCGTGACGCCACCTGTAGTACCTGGTCAGGGTGACCAGCGCTGCTGTGCAGGTCCTCTGGGAGGGATGGTGTTGTGCAGCTTTGTGTAAAGTCTCCTACAGGTAAGACTGTGTCCTCCCAGGGCAGGTAAATGAAAGGGGAAGCAATGGTGCAGAGAGATGCAGCAGAGTGGAGTGTGCGACGGAGAAATAATGCAGGAAGCAGTTCTTGTGCAGTTTCAAAGGTTTACTCACAGTTCTGTCACCGGTAATACAGACGTCAGCCGGGCACTGTGTCCTTCCAGTGAGTAATCCAGCAACCCTCAGGTATATCGGTCACACTTCCAAAGACTCCCTTTATGTTCCTTTCCGGCTTCTTAGTGCTACACTCCTTACTCCTTCTCTGCACCTCCCTACCACAGAGCCCTCGGACGAGGTAGTTTTGGATCCTTTCAGTTACCAGTCTGGACTGGTGGTTGCCTAGGCCACTCAGTACGGAAGTCCTGGACGTACTTGATCCCTAGCTTCCTCACGGTGAGAATATGGTAGCTAGTGGCCCTTGAAGAGTCCCACTAGACGCGGTGTTACTAGTGGCGTTGAACTGACCCACCAGTCTAGGGACCGTTCCCCGATGTTTGACTGGTCTTTCCTTCTTCAGGATGGGGGCACAGCTTCAATTGCTGTCTCAGCCCTGGACCCTTTCGCTCTCTTCAGCACGGCTGTCTGAGGTGAACTCAGAAGAGCTGCAGGTCAGGCCAGTACCCACACACTGCCTGCCTGTCTGCTCTGACTGAAACTCTATTCTAACACGCAGCACAAGGCTGCCTCAACCCTCCCATCCATCTAGCTACACCCTGTTCTAACCAGCCTGAGCTAGACCATCCCATTGGGTCCGCCTACACTCAGCTGGCATAGTGTACTGATGAATGCAGTGGTTGGAGTCAATGGGGTGCTTCCTTCTTACCTGAGAGTCAGGTGTCACACCGCTGGGTGCGATGCAACATCTCTGTGGCGACTGGACCCTCAGGGCGCCACATATTCATATAAGTAACCCTTTAAATTTTTTGCTACTAGCCCTTGGGATTGGTTCAGTATGGCATTGCGGCGCTTGGACCAAAAAATGTTATGCATCCCTGGCATACCTCAAGAGCTGGTTACTAGTGTTGAGCGATACTGCCCGATATCTAAAAATATCGGATCGGAATGGTATCGCCGATATCACTAAAATATCGGCGATACTCGATACCGATACCGGAAGTCCAATGTAAGTCTATGGGAACCAAATATCGACATTAAAAAAAACCCATTCTTGCCTTGTTGGTTAATTGTACATGAAGGAAAACAACAAAGAGTAATGTAGAATGTATTGGGGGAGGTTGAGGAGACAATAAAGGCATACATGTTTAACCCAATGCATTGGAATAGCATTAATATATTTTTTTTTGGAAATACGTTTGGATTGACAAACAAATTGACAATGTTGTTAACCTTTTTTCTATTTTGGCAAATATGTATGTTTCACAACTTCCATGCTCTTCACCTTTTTAACTTTTGCCAGTGCCACACTTTCTCCTTCATAATCTTCAGCAGCATCATCTTTCTCATCAAATTATTCTTCATCTTCACCTTCTTAATCTTCTTCTTAAACTCTTGCTATTCATGTTTTTGTTTACATTACTCATATTGTTATTATTAAACTATTAATCTTCTTCATATTCAAATTCTTCATCTTCTTCCTCTTCATCTTCTTCATCATATTCTTATTTGTGACAGAGATTCCTGTACTTGTAATCTGTAAAAGTATGAATTTTTCATCCTTCCGTTTGCTGTCACAAAAGATTTAAATTACAACAGTATTTGTCCGTGTTCAGTTTAGCCTGCAGCAGCAGGCATTTTCCAGGGGCACCACGAGGAGGAACGGACTCACCCCCATACACTGCTTAGTCTTCTTCTGCTTAGAATTTAGAGCATATATGTTGCTTTTCATTTTGGTCTTATACTTCATGTTCTTCTGCTTTTTGATCTGCTTATTGTTCTTCTGTCTCTTGTTCTGTATCTTGTAGTTTGTCTTAACCTTCTTTGTCCTGTTGGTGATCTTCTTCTGGGTAATCTTTTATTTTTTCTTTGTGATGGTGTTCAGGCTGGTTGGCTTCATGCTCGTCGTCCTTGTTGTCGTCATCTTCTTCTGGGTGGTCTTTAAGGTCGTCTAATTTCCGAGAACCAGCTGACGTTACTGGAACCCGGACGGGTATCAGATGGAACAAGAGACAATGGAAGTAACGAGGACCAGCTGACTGTGCTGGAACCCGGAGGGGCAGCAGAAGGAAAAGAGGCAATGTCACAACTGAGTACCAGCTGACGTTACTGTGACACGGTTACTAAGCAGGAGGTACCTGTGCTCCAAAGCACTACCAAGGACTAGCAGACGTTGCTGGAACTCGTATACGGAGATGGAGGCACCTAGGCCAAAGGCACTGGGGAGAACCAGTTGACGGTACTGGACCCCGGACGGGTAGCAGAAGGAAAAGAGGCAATGTCACAACCGAGTACCAGCTGACGTTACTGTGACACGGTTACTAAGCAGGAGGTACCTGTGCTCCAAAGCACTACCAAGGACAGCAGACGTTGCTGGAACTCGTATACGGAGATGGAGGCACCTAGGCCAAAGGCACTGGGGAGAACCAGTTGACGGTACTGGACCCCGGACGGGTAGCAGAAGGAAAAGAGGCAATGTCACAACCGAGTACCAGCTGACGTTACTGTGACACGGTTACTAAGCAGGAGGTACCTGTGCTCCAAAGCACTACCAAGGACCAGCAGACGTTGCTGGAACTCGTATACGGAGATGGAGGCACCTAGGCCAAAGGCACTGGGGAGAACCAGTTGACGGTACTGGACCCCGGACGGGTAGCAGAAGGAAAAGAGGCAATGTCACAACCGAGTACCAGCTGACGTTACTGTGACACGGTTACTAAGCAGGAGGTACCTGTGCTCCAAAGCACTACCAAGGACCAGCAGACGTTGCTGGAACTCGTATACGGAGATGGAGGCACCTAGGCCAAAGGCACTGGGGAGAACCAGTTGACGGTACTGGACCCCGGACGGGTAGCAGAAGGAAAAGAGGCAATGTCACAACCGAGTACCAGCTGACGTTACTGTGACACGGTTACTAAGCAGGAGGTACCTGTGCTCCAAAGCACTACCAAGGACCAGCAGACGTTGCTGGAACTCATATACGGAGATGGAGGCACCTAGGCCAAAGGCACTGGGGAGAACCAGTTGACGGTACTGGACCCCGGACGGGTAGCAGAACGCACCCATGAAAATGTAAGTTGACAGGACGCAAGCCGTCCGCAGTTACCGAATCACACAGTCCTACAGTGGGTGCTTGTCCTATTGTCACAATGGAAACAGCCTTTATTTACATATCCCACAGCACACATAGGAATCACCTAAACTGCAGGCACCATAGAGTCGGCTAACCCGAATGCAACACGACAGCACAACTTATTGGAGGATAATTGACGTTCACACTGCCAGGAAACAGCTGTCGTGCTGTAACCAGGCTGGCCAGGAGTCAGTACCCTGCCAATTACTTACGAACAACAAATGGCGGTGTTGTAGCCCAGGGAGTAGAGTTCAGGTGGTAGAAAGATGAACATAACAGGAGACATGGAAAACGTTGCCAAACAGTTATTTAATCTGAAAACGGACAGGCAAATTCAGGTGAGATCCATGCCTTGTTCATTTTCAGAAAAGTAAGCCGGTCTACATTCTCTGAGGATAGTCGCATGCGACGGTCTGTTACTACACCACCTGCAGCACTAAAGACGCGCTCAGATAATACACTGGCAGCAGGGCAAGCCAGCACCTCCAATGCATACTGGCTAAGCTCTGGCCATGTATCCAACTTAGAGACCCAAAATTTGAAAGGGGAAGAGGCATCTGGGAGTACACTTAGAGGGAAAGACAAGTAGTCTGTCACCATCTTACGGAAACGTTGCTTCCTGGTGACTGGAGCCGTCTCGGATGGTGTAGACCTTGCTGGCGCTGTCACAAAACTTCGCCACATTTGTAACATACAGCTCTTGCCCTGTGCAGAGGCGCTGCTTGTGCTCCCTCTTGTTGTAGAGGTGTCTACACTGCCTCGACGCACAGAGCTGCTTTGTAAAGCAGTAGCAGCAGCAGCTCTCTCGGCTGGAATGTACAACAGTATGGATTGCACCAGTGTGTCTTGGTACTCCCGCATTTTACGGTCCCGGTTCATCGGTGTGATGAGGGTTTGTAAGTTGTCCCGGTAGCGAGGGTCTAGGAGGGTGTACACCCAATAATCTGACGTGGTGAGAATGTGGGCGATGCGGCGGTCGTTTCTCAGGCACTGAAGCATGAAATCAACCATGTGCTGCAGACTCCCAACTGGCCAACAAAAGCTGTCCTCTGGAAGAGGCGTCATCTCTGCCTCCTCTGCATCACCCCACCCTCCTGTACATACTGAGTAGAGCGTTTGTACCTCCCTCTGTAGGGATTTCTTCCTCCTCCATTGACTCCTCCTCCTCCTCATCCTCCTCACAAAGTGAGCCCTGCCCAGCCCTTTGTGAGGAACCACGTTGCGCTGACTGTCCTGAAGGTAATTGAATTTGTGACTCCTCATCCTCCACCTCTTCCAAAACCTCTTCCTTTAGTGCTTTCAGTGATTTCTGAAGCAGGCAGATAAGGGGGACAGTCATGCTGACTAGTGCATCATCTGCACTCGCCATCCGCGTTGAGACATCAAACGCACGCAAAACGTCGCAGATGTCCTTCATAGAGGCCCACTCAGTAGTGGTGAAGTGTGGACGGTGCAAAGAGCGACTTGATTGCGCCTGATGCAGCTGATACTCCATTACTGCTGTCTGCTGCTCACACAACCGCTCCAACATATGTAACGTGGAATTCCACCTGGTGGGTACGTCACATATGATGCGATGTTCAGGAAGGCGAAATCGGCGTTGCAGAGCAGCAATGCGCGATCTGGCTATGCTGGAACGTCGCAAGTGAGCGCACTCTAGGCGGACCTTCTGCAGCAGTCCAGCAAGATCCGGATAGTCCCTCAAAAAACTCTGCACGACCAAGTTGAGCACATGTGCCAGACATGGTATGTGAGTAAGGTTGCCAAGGCCCAGAGCTGCCACCAGATTTCGGCCATTGTCACACACTACCAAGCCTGGCTGGAGATTCGCAGGCAAAAACCACACGTCGCTCTCCTGCTTGATGGCATTCCAGACCTCCTGCGCTGTGTGGCTTAGATTCCCCATTGAAATCATTTTCAGGACGGCCTGTTGACGTTTGGCCACGGCTGTGCTCATATATCGGTCGCAACAGGTAAGCGTTCACGGGTCCATGTGGAGGTATACCGTGACGGCTCGTGCAGCGATGATTCTGAGGAACTGGAGTAGGAGGAGGAATCAATGTGTACAGACTGGATTCCTGCAATCCTTGGAGTTGGCAGAACACGTACAGCGCCACTGGCAAGATCTGTACCCGGCTCAACAACATTGACCCAATGGGCAGTGAGGGAAAGGTATCGTCCCTGGCCATGGGTACTGGTCCACGCATCGGTGGTCAGGTGGACCGTGCTACTGACGGCGTTTAGTAGCGCATGTTTAATGTTTCCCTCGACATGTTTTTGCAGAGCAGGGACGGCTTGCCTGCTGAAATAAAATCGGCTTGGCACATTATATTGTGGGACTGCCAATGCCATTAAGTTCCTGAAACTGTCAGTCTCCACCAGCCTGAATGACAGCATTTCAAGGGACAGGAGTTTTGCAATGCCAGCATTCAGAGCCTGTGCTCGTGGATGGTTTGCCGAGTATGGCCGTCTTTTATCCCATGCCTGTGGTACCGATGGCTGTTTTGTGGCCTGGGAGTGTGACGATGACTGTGAACTTGCTGCTGTGGGTGGAATAACAGTTTGTCTATGGACAACAGTGACCGAGGTTCTTCCATGGAGATCCTGTGAGGAAGCCGAACCAGGTGTGTGTGAGCTGGAGGTAGAGGCTCCAACACGACCTGAAGATGTAGGTGCTGCTGTAGGTTGGCCTACATCTCCAGTGTGTCTTTGTAACTCAGCTACGTGCTTTGTCCGTACATGTTTCCACATATTTGTGGTATTCAGGTTACTGATATTTTTACCTCTTTTAACTTTTTGCTTACACAGCTTGCATTTAACATAGCAAATATCATCTACAAGTCTGTCAAAAAAGGACCACACAGTGCAAGTCATGGGAAAGCCAATTTTGACATTTGTAAGAGAACTTCTCCCAACAGGTGCCAAACTGGAGGCTACAGGCAAGCGAGTCTGCAGCCTACCTCTCCCTCCTCTTTGTACCGTTGGGCCAATCTCTTCCTCAGAGCTGCTCCCACCACCTTCCTGTTGCTCACGCCATGTTGGGTCTCGGACTTCATCATCTCCACTACCCTCTTCCAACACCTGCTGCTGTTGGATGGTCTGGGCAGCACCATGCTCCACAAAACCTGGCACCTGAGTCTCATCATCATCATGAGATGCGTTCTGCGGTGTGCTGTCCATCGGCACTGGCTCACCCGCCTCTTCAGATTGAGAGAGACACAGCTGTTGCGCATCACTGCATACTCCCTCTTCTTCAAATTGCAGAATGCTGCTTGCCTGTGCCTGTGTTTGCGAGCCAACAGATTCTGAGAACAGAAGCAGAGACTCAGCTGGCTCCTGTACAGAACTCTCTGACTGCCTGGGCAATTTGACAGGCGGTGAACAGACAGATGGTTGCTCAACAGTGTTGTGTTCCTGAGAGGAGGTGGAAGAAATTGAAGTCGATGCATTGGCTGCCATCCAACCAACAACGGCTTCAATTTGTTCTTCCCGCAGCAGGGGGGCACGCCGAGCTCCTACCAAAGTGCGCATAAAGGAACGCTCACGGGGAAAAGTGGTGGATGCTGTGTCACTGAGGGCGGCAGCAGCCACAGAATCCCCACGTCCTCTCCCTGCTGAAACTCCACGGCCACGACCACGTGCCTTACTCACTGACTTCTTCATCTTGGTAGATTGATAAAGAAAGTCAGAAAAGTTATAAGGCCTAAGTGTGGTTATTACGCAGAGACTGAAGTGAACACTGAACACAACTGTTCACAATCTGTGAAAGGCTACTCCTTTGTCTACTTCTATAGTGTTTGCAACCAATGTATTGGATACGGATGGAAGCGCGTCACACTAATAGATTATATTTATTTTAAATGGAATGGAGCAGAACCAATTGGAGAGAAATGACAAGGATGAGGCACTGAGACACGCTCAGCAGAGTACAAGCAGCAGTGCTTGAACAAGTAACTGGAGCGTGATGTGCACTCAAAAAATAAAAAACACAGACTGAAGTGAACACTGAAACACAACTGTTCACAATCTGTGAAAGGCTACTCCTTTGTCTACTTCTATAGTGTTTGCAACCAATGTATTGGATACGGATGGAAGCGCGTCACACTAATAGATTATATTTATTTTAAATGGAATGGAGCAGAACCAATTGGAGAGAAATGACAAGGATGAGGCACTGAGACACGCTCAGCAGAGTACAAGCAGCAGTGCTTGAACAAGTAACTGGAGCGTGATGTGCACTCAAAAAATAAAAAACACAGACTGAAGTGAACACTGAAACACAACTGTTCACAATCTGTGAAAGGCTACTCCTTTGTCTACTTCTATAGTGTTTGCAACCAATGTATTGGATACAGATGGAAGCGCGTCACACTAAAATTTAAATTGCATGGAGCAGCAAGAATTACACTGAAGAAAAAAAAAGAGTCTGTGAGTGACACGTGCAGATGCCTACAGACAGCGTTGCATGCAGAGCAAACTGCAGCGTCACCTGCACTCTCACACACACACCTTGCAGAGCTGTTAAAACAACACTGCAGGCAAAAGGAAGCTTTACACAGCGGTTGGTGCTAGCCTGCCTAAAGCACAGTACACTAAATCGCAATCTCTAACTGTCCCTCAGAGTCAGCACAGCAGCGTTCTGTCCCTTACTGAATTCACAGCACAGTGACACTAAAATGGAAGCGGCGCCTTTTATAGTGCATTCTGACATCATTTCAGCATCCAATCACAGCCATGCCATTAGTTAACATGACGCAGCAGTACAGTATGTGCCCACACTTCTTAGGATTCCCCATTGGCTGACTAAAATCACATTGCCTCTCAAAGAATTATGGGAACTTCCGATTCCGGTATACGATATATGGAAAATATCGGAACTAAGTATCGAAAGTCCGATACAGCTAATATCGGCCGATACCCGATACTTGCGGTATCGTATCGCTCAACACTAGTAACCAGTAGTGTTGAGCGATACGATACCGCAAGTATCGGGTATCGGCCGATATTAGCTGTATCGGACTTTCGATACTTAGTTCCGATATTTTCCATATATCGTATACCGAATCGGAAGTTCCCATAATTCTTTGAGAGGCAATGTGATTTTA
>JARQOD010006410.1:0-43015 GCA_033576555.1 Oophaga sylvatica | reverse complement strand
GCTCACAATCTACAGAAGGAGAGAGGACCCTGCCCGCTAGGGCTCACAGTCTACAGGGGAGAGAGGACCCTGCCCGCAAGGGCTCACAGTCTACAGAAGGAGAGAGGACCCTGCCCGCAAGGGCTCACAGTCTACAGGGGAGAGAGGACCCTGCCCGCGAGGGCTCACAGTCTACAGGGGGAGAGAGGACCCTGCCCGCGAGGGCTCACAGTCTACAGAAGGAGAGAGGACCCTGCCCGCTAGGGCTCACAGTCTACAGGGGGAAGAGGACCCTGCCCGCAAGGGCTCACAGTCTACAGAAGGAGAGAGGACCCTGCCCGCAAGGGCTCACAGTCTACAGGGGGAGAGAGGACCCTGCCCGCGAGGGCTCACAATCTACAGCAGGGTTCCCCAACTCCAGTCCTCAAGGCCCACCAACAGATCAGGTTTTCAGGATTTCCTTTGTATTGCACAGGTGAGGCAATTATCACCTGAGCAATACAAAGGAAAGACTGAAAACATGAACTGTTGGTGGGCCTTGAGCACTGGAGTTGGGGAACCCTGGTCTACAGGGATGGGTGAGGATACACTAGGAAGGGTAGAGCTGGTCGTGCGATGGTTCAGTAGACTGAGGATCACTGCAGGTTGTAGGCTTGTCGGAAGAGGTGGGTCTTCAGGTTCTTTTGAAGGTTTCCATGGTAGGCGCGAGTCTGATGTGTTGGGGTAGAGAGTTCCAGAGTATGGGGAGGCACGGGAGAAGCTTTGTATGCGTTTTGGGAAGAATAGATAAGAGGGGAGTAGAGGAGGAGATCTTGAGAGGATCGAAGGTTGCGTGTGGGTATGTACCAGGAGACCATGTCACAGATGTATGGAGGAGATGTATATTGGCTTTCATACCAAGAAATCACGCCAGGTGCCGCAAGAGATGTACATAGAAATTGGAAATAGAGATGGCAAAGAAAAATGCAAGGAAAATGAAAAGATGGCAGATATTTACCACACAGGCGCAAAATTGTATATCAGCGTGGATGGATCACATGACGAGGCCAAATGAAGTTTATCAACGCGCATTTTTGATGTAGAGATGTAAAATATATAAAATATATTGGCTAAAGCACCAATAGAGAATTCAGGCAGCAAAGAGTTGTGCCGATAACCGCAGGAAATAAATAAGTGGCTGATAGAGAGAAACACCGATCCCGTGCAGAGTCAATCACCCAGACATCACGTATATACTGCATGTTATAGTGACGCACTCATACTGCGGATAGAGACATAACTCGAATACAGAACATTCAAAAATGATGAAAGATGGCCACCTGCCCAAATCTCACAATAGGTCGGTCCCTGATACCTTTAAGGTCCATGTCCAGCGGGATATTTATGTCCATCACATACGGTCAAGTTTTAAGGGAAGATAGTTCTTACAAGTTAGACAGGATCTGCTGTACAACATTTGGTCACATATTCTGGTTGTAGCAGTCGGTCTAGTGAGGAAGCGTCTTCCCTTACTGTCTGACTTTTCTCAGTCTACAGAAGGTTCGCAGTCCCAGACTTCGGCAGTTTTCCACCCCACCGTACTCCAGGACTCACAATCAGACACATAGTCAGTGTTGGCGGTGGTGACACATATACCGTAAATACTCGTGTATAAGCCAAGTTTTTCAGCACATTTTTTTTGTGCTGAAAACGCCCCCTCGGCTTATTCGAGTTAATTGTCCCAGAAGGCCGGCGGGGGAGCGGCGGGTTACCGAGGCAGGAGCCAGCAGCTGTGGCTTAAGCCCGTGCTGCTGCGCACAGTGACAGCTGTAGCCACCGGCTTCCAGAAGACATCATACTCACCCTCCAGCGCGCCCTCGCAGCACCTCGTTGGTTCCGGCAGCTCTTCCTGTGCTCAGCAATCACGGCCCCGCTCATTAAGGTAATAAATATGCACGCCTCTCCACTCCCATAGGCGTGGAGGGACTATTCATTACCTTAATGAGCGGGGCCACGTGGTCGCTCTGCACAGGAAGAGCTGCCGGAACCAACGAGGTGCTGCGAGGGCGCCGGAACCAACGAGGTGCTGCGAGGGCGCCGGAACCAACGAGGTGCTGCGAGGGCGCGCTGGAGGGTGAGGAGGATGTTTTTCTTGTTTTTTTTTTTTTTTTTTTTTTATAGAAAACATTCATACAAGGGTAGGGGATAAGGAGCCACGCGTACCAGGACAGGGATGAGGGGACAATGCATACTCAAGTATATACGGTACTTTTAGGTGGGTCTATCGGTGTCCCAATGCTACCACTCCACCCTAGGGCAGGAGACCATGTTACACAGGTCAAATTTATAACTGACTGCAGGGTCTGAGATAGGAAAGATGTGTGTGTGTGTATATATAATATATATATAATATTATATATATATATATATATATAATATATATATATATATATATATATATCAGGAAAGATGTGTGTGTATATATATATATATATATATATATATATATATATATATATACAGGAAAGATGTGTGTATATATACAGGAAATGTGTGTGTGTGTGTGGGGTGTGTGTGTGTATATATATATATATATATATATATATATATATATATATATATATATATATATATATATATATACAGTAAAGATGTGTATCTTTGTACCGTGTTATCCAGTAGATAGAAAAATATTTAGACTTGAGAGTCCTCAGTGGTTAATACCTTTTAATGGTTGCTGAAAAGATGGTAACAAATTGCAGCTTTCGAGACTACTCAGGTCTCTTCATCAGTCGAAGACTAATACAAAATCTGAAGAATCACATATTTATACACAACACAGCACAGAAACAATGCAATAGAATCATAGAATGGTAGAGTTGGAAGGGACCTCCTGGGCCATCTGGTCCAACCCCCTGCTCAAAGCAGGATTCTCTAAATCATTCCAGACAGATGTCTGTCCAGCCTCTGTTTGAAGACTTCCATTGAAGGAGAACTCACCACCTCTTGTGGCAGCCTGTTCCACTCATTGATCACCCTAACTGTCAAAAAGTTTTTTCTAATATCTAATCTGTGTCTCCTCCCATTCAGTTTCATCCCATTGCTTCTAGTCTTTCCTTGTGCAAATGAGAATAAAGATGATCCTTCTACAATGTGACAGCCCTTGAGATATTTGTAGACAGCTATTAAGTCTCCTCTCAGTCTTCTTTTTTGCAAGCTAAACATTCCCAAATCCTGCAACCGTTCCTCATAGGACATGGTTTGCAGACCGGTCACCAAACTTGCTCCAGTTTGTTGATGTCTTTTTTAAAATGTGGTGCCCAAAACTGGACACAGTATTCCAGATGAGGTCTGACCAAAGAGGAGTAGAGGGCAATAATGACCTCACGTGATCTAGACTGTATGCTTCTGTTGATACATCCTAGAATTGTATTTGCCTTTTTTGCTGCTGCATCACACTGTTGACTCATGTTCAGTCTGTGATCAATTAGTATACCCAAGTCTTTTTCACATGTGCTGTTACTTAGCCCTATTCCTCCCATTTTGTATATGCTTTTTTCATTTTTATTGCCCAGATGTAGTACTTTGCATTTTTCCCTGTTAAAATCCATTCTGTTAGTTGCTGCCCACTGCTCCAGTTTATTTATATCTTTTTGAATCCTCTCTCTCTCTTCTCTAGTATTAGCTACCCCTCCTAGCTTTGTGTCATCAGCAAATTTGATCAGTTTACCCTCAATTCCTTCATCTAAATCATTGATAAAGATGTTGAACAATACAGGGCCCAAAACAGAGCCTTGTGGTACCCCACTTGAGACATTCTTCCAACTGGATGTGCAGCCATTTACGACCACTCTTTGAGTCCGATCACTAAGCCAGTTATGAATCCACCTAACAGTTGCCTTGTCCATTCCATACTTAGTCATTTTTTCAATAAGGATTGTGTGAGATACTTTGTCAAATGCTTTGCTGAAGTCAAGATATACTATATCTACAGCATTTCCCTGATCCACCCAGTCAGTGATTCTGTCATAGAAGGAAATTAAGTTAGTCTGACATGACTTATTAGTTACAAACCCATGCTGACTCTGTTTAATCACTTCATTCTTATGCAGGTACTTACATACATGTTCTTTAATAATTTGTTCAAAGATCTTTCCTGGTATAGAAGTCAGACTCACCGGCCTGTAGTTCCCTGGGTCCACCTTCTTCCCCTTTTTGAAGATAGGAACAACATTTGCTCTTCTCCAGTCTTCTGGGACTTCACCTGTTCTCCAAGAATTTTCAAAGATTATGGACAGTGGTTCAAGAATTTCTTCTGCTATCTCCTTCAGTATTCTGGGGTGTAATTCATCTGGGCCTGGAGACTTGAATTCATTTAGGTTAGCTAAGTGTTTCCTCACTGTCTTTCTGTTTATAGATATCCTGGATTCTTCTATTCCTTTAATAGGACAGTGAAGATCAGTTGATGTTACATTTCCTTTCTGAGAGAAAACAGATGCAAAATAGGAATTTAAAAGTTCAGCCTTCTCAACATCCTTTCTTACCAATAGATAAGACAAGTGACGTGAAGCAGAACTGTCATTATGGGAGATAGAGATGAACATAAATATTGGAACAGTTCATAGATAAGGAGTGTGAAAGTTTTATTGCCCTCTGATTGGGGTCTGGTGTTGTTGTGATGCCCCCAGAAGGTCTTAGGAGCAAATTCCTTAATTGATGTAAAAAGACATAAATCCATGAGATACATTCATTCCAGCACTGAGTGTATCAAAGGTCGTCATGAGTTTATATTCCCAAACTTTTCTGTCTCTCTCAGATTTAAAGTTAGCTTTTAATACAAGTAATTTCATGTCCATCATGCTATGACCGGGGATATAAAAGGGTTTGGCCATACTCCCACACACGCGGACATACACCCTCTGACACGTGATTACTTCCCCGGACACGGACATACTCCCCTGACACATGCTTACTCCCCCGGACGCGGACATACTCCCCCTGACACATGCTTACTCCCCCGGACGCGGACATACTCCCCCTGACACATGCTTACTCCCCCGGACTTGTGCATACTCCCACACACGTGGACATACACCCCCTGACACATGCTTACTCCCCCGGACGCGGACATACACCCCCTGACACATGCTTACTCCCCCGGACGCGGACATACTCCCCCGGACACGTGCTTACTCCCCCCGAACTCGGGCATCCTCCACTCCCCGGACGTGGGCATACACCCCCACACGCGGGCCCCTTTATGATGCATCTAGCTTTATAGGCTGAATATTGGGTCAGGTGAGAGGGATTGTGGGAGCGGGTTTAGGATAAATTAGCAGCTGGTCAGTACTCCGGGGGATGAGTAGCTGACACTAGGCCTGACTCCATCTTCAGAGTATCGCACCTCTCACCATCAGATCAGCTCTACAATGAGGGCAGAGATCAGCGAGTATTGAGTGAAATGCCGCAGAGATGTTCTACCATGACATTGCTTCAGGAAGATAATACAGCAGATAACCTCACTATGTAGTATGGAGCGGCTCTGTGATGAGGGGGATATGGATACAGAGCAGTTCTGTGGTGGGATATGTGATGCAGGGCGACTGGTGAGGGGGGATATGGGATACGGAGCGGTTCTGTGGTGGGGATATGTGATGCAGGGCGACTGGTGAGGGGGATATGGGATACGGAGCGGTTCTGTGATGAGGGGGATATGGGATACGGAGCGGTTCTGTGATGAGGGGGATATGGGATACGGAGCGGTTCTGTGATGAGGGGGATAGTACGGCGTCGTGATGAGGGATATGTACGGAGCGGTTCTGTGATGAGGAGGGATATGGGATGTGGGGTGACTGGTGAGGGGGGATATGGGATGCGGGGTGACTATGGTGAGAGGGGATATGGGATGCGGGGTGACTCTGGGGAGTGAGATATGGGATGCTGGGTGACTGGTGGGGGGGATATGGGATGCTGGGTGACTATGGTGGGGGGGATATGGGATGATGGGTGGCTATGTGACGAGGGGTATTTGGGACATGGAGCTGTTTTCCCCACCCGCAGAGCGGCTCACCCAGGGGGATGTTTGGTGACAATATGTCGTCTTCTCTTTACAGCTGAGTCGTTTTGTTCTGCGTCAGTCTGTGGAGCTGCTGAAGAAAGGAGACTGGGAGGAGAGGTGAGGGGGCCCCGGGGACACAATATATCGTAATTGTGGGAGAGGGGACAACCACGGTTGCATTCACACAGAGGACATGGCGATGGTCGGGGCTTCCAGCTGTGGACAGTCTGGTGAATGTGGGTGCACCGTGTGTGTGGAGGGCAAAGGTGTCCGTCCATCCGGGCATGTGTGCGAGCTGTATTACATGCGAGTCTAGTAGGCATGGGCCGGAGGTCTCTTACGTGATGTCGTGTCCTCCACAGTCTGGTGGAGAACTTCCTGACTGTCCTGGTGGACGAGGTCCTGAAGCCAGAGGCCCCTCAAGGGGTCCAGCATCATCTCATTGATATCTACCTGGACGAGCTGGCGAAGGTTGGATCCGCTGAGGTGAGGCTTGATCTGTTCCCTTTACGGCCCTTGCTAAACGCCCCCTTCTCTAGTTGTTTGCCGCACTCTCCCCGCTGGCTGACGGCCGCTCTCGTCTCTCCACCTGGCTTCACTCGCCACCCCCCTGATGGCTGCCTCTCTTCTTTTCCAGCTTCCTGCTGACTTGAACTTAAAGCTCATCGAGCCGTTCTGTAGGATTGCAGCTAAAGCGAAGGAGTAAGTGCTGGAAGTATTGGGGCAGCAGCCATAACCGGGGCCACGTAGTGTCTGCAGGCCCATCCTGTGTCTTCATGTGACGGAGTCACTGTTGGCTGTACCCCCCTTGTGCCTCACTCTCTGGGGTCTGTCTCCTTTGCAGTTTTCTTCTCCGGCAGTCTGTGGTGACCGGCATTTTTCAGGCCATTCTAGAGCAGTCACCATTCGCTATCGAAGACCTGATGAAAGAAGTTGGTCACACGGCAGGTTATAACGGTGAGTCTGACGCTGTGGCCTCCGCGCCTTGGCCTTTATGCCCTTTTCCCTGGAACGAAGCTCTAAAGACTTGGTGGTGACATGTCGTCCTTATCTCAGGAGATAACGGTTCGGAATCTGAAGTCCACCATGGTGAGGACTATGATGATATCGGCCCTGTGCTGCAGGTTAGTAGCCCCCACGTTCCTCTGGTCGTGTGATGGAGGCCGGAGGATGCATTATAAATGATGTCTCCTCTGGCAGTTTGATTACCAGGCGCTGGCTGACCGACTCTTCAACCTTGCAAGCCGAAAAAACGTCCCAGCCCGAAACCGCAAGAGCATGTATCGATTGGTGAAGAGGTGTGTGTACAATGCCCCCCCTCTATCTGCTGTACTTCTGCACACCCCCATATCTGCCGCTTCTCTGCGGCCCCTACCTAGATATCTGCTGTTCCTGTTATTGTTGACTTGTTCCTTTCTTTTGTTCTAGGTTTAAGGACCTGGCGGACGGTGAGTGTCTCTTCTACGTCCTCTTGTTTGGACGGTTTCTTTACCACCTCGTATAGTCTCTTTTTGGTGCTTATTTGGTTTGCAGGTATCTTCCCCCAGGAGGGAGCTACAGAAGATGTCTCCACTGATGAAGATGATGATGACCTCAGCAGCTGGAAGCTACGCAAGCGACAGAAGCGAGCACAGGAGAAAATGGCCCTGAGTGCGTGCTGACCCGAGGGTGGATGGAAGGGGTGGGGGAGTGCTGTCTGGAGGCTAGACTCATGGGAGGTCTGTTAAAGGGTGGGCTCGTGGGAGAAATTCTGACCAGAGGATGTGGGGGAGGGCTGAGCGGGGGGTAGACTGACTAGAGGGCAAAGGGAAGAGATTTGTTGACCAGAGGGCAAAATATGTGGGGGCGGGCAGTCTGGAGGTACGGTGGGCTGTCTGGAAGGACCTCGGACAGTTTTGGTAGGTGTGAAGTTGGGTGGTTCCATGGCGCTCTCGTGCTGGAAAATAATCCTTGTTCCTGCTCTCAGGTCCTCGGGCTGTGCACAATGAGCTGGAGAAGGGGAAGCGGGTGGCAGAGACCTCCGAGAATCCTTCAGAGATGCCTGCAGCCAAGAAGAAGAGGAAGAAGAAACGGGGCACAGATGAGCCAGAAATAAATGGGGAACCCTCCAACACCCCAACACCAAAGAGACAGAAGCGAGCGTCTCACAGTCGTCCCCGTATCCCTCAGAGAACAGCAGCGCCATCACTCGGCTGCGGAGGAGAAGACGCGGCTGCTTGCTCAGGCTCGGGCTCAGAATCTTACCCCTCCGAGGGGCAATAATCATGAAGAGGAGGAGGCTGATCCGAGAGCGCAGAAAGGTGAGGGCGAGAAGACGCCGCACTCCCAGGATTTAAGCTGCATCCTTTTGATAGACCGATCTATCTGTTTTCTGTCTGAATATTATTATTCAATCTGATTAAGCAAGGGGGCTTACTGTTAGGCTTACACTACCTGCTAGTGTGGAGTAAGTACACCTGCCTCATCAGATCTGAGGTACCCTTATTCCGATGGTGACAGCTGCAGGCCTGGTACAGTGAGCCAGTATAGACAATCATTGGCAGGACTCCGGCTGACTTTTCTCCTTAGGTCCACATGAGTTAAAGGGAGCCTGTCAGCTGCCGCTGGCCCCCATGAGTACACCCACCTTACCGTACAGTGTCGGGGAGGCAGAGGTTGGCAAGAATCCGGCTGATCAGCTCATCGCAGCTATATAACCGTACGACAATAACATGGGCTTGCTGGGAAGGGTTATAGGTAGCCGTAGCTATATAGAGGCCCTGGGGGGTCCTCCGGCTCATTCAGAGATGGCAGGCAGAGATCCTGACACTCCAGAGCTGCTCATGTGCTGGAGTATGTAATTGTCTTTTCCACAGATGATCAGTAGTAAAGTGGCAAATTTGGTGACGTCTTCAGAATGTCTCGCCCCCGCGCAGCCTTCTCCAGCACAATCTACGCCCCAGGATTTCATCACCTTCCAGAAGACAAAAGCTCCAAACGCCCTGTATGTAAAGGGCTCAAAGAGCAAAGGCTGGCCGGTGAGTGTCGGGTGAGGGGACAGTGACCTTCCCAGGGGGGTTGGATTAGGGGTAAAACAGTCAAACATCTCTGGGAGGTCGGTCAGTGCTGTCAATCATACCCCGGGGGTTCGTTTGCTGTTGTGAGAGAAATACTCTTCTATTCCTTTCGAACTCTAAATATTAAAATGTGTTAGAGATCTTCAGGAAATGAATCGAGCGCAACCTTGTATGGTGTACTAGATAAGACTTCTGCTTTATTAGCACATGTGGCATTTACATAGGGTCACAGACAAAGGAATAGTTCCCTCTGACCTATGAACTAATTGTGACCTTAGGGACCTGAATATTTCCTGCCCATCAGTGTTATCTGATCACCATTACATGGGATACATAGCTTAAGATGGAGACCATGTATTCGAAATGGAAGCCACAGGCAAAATAGATTCTTTTTTCTCACAGCGTCCATCTTGAAGAGGGTGGAGGTTCATGTGGGGTTGCTGTCTCTGGAGAGGAGGATGTGTTCATGGATGTTGTCCAAAGTAGAGGCAGCATGCTCATTCCGGCTAGTCTTGGTCCATGTCGGGGGCATTCTGGGGCAATCTCGGGGGACGAGGGTGGCCTCTACGCTTGTTGTTGTCCTCCATCTTTGTGGAGAAGTGGGCACGTTCCCTCCCGGTTGTCATTTGTCTCGTTATGGGTGGCCTTTGTGCTCGGTGTTATCGTCAGTGTCTCGGAAGGACGTTGGCTTTGTGTTCAAGGTCATCGTCCGACTTTGGGGAGGAGGTGGGTTTTGCACTCTGGGTCGTCATCGTCCTCCTTGTGGATGGGTAGAGACACGTTCATTGAGGATTGTTGTTCATTCCGGAGGAGGGGGTGCACATACACTCAGCGATCGGCTCAGGGGCTCAGCTGTGGGCATTCACGGTCATCACTCCTCAGCCTGACTTTTCCATTCTTCCAACAGATCATTAAGGTGAAGTGTAAATCTAAGAAGGTGACTTTCAGCCTGAACAGAAACATGACCGCAGGTGAGGGAGCAACGTCGGTTCATCCTGGTGACCAGCAATGCTGAAAGCTTTATTTTCCCTGCAGTGCTGACCATTGATGTAAATCCTGTCCTGCATTCAGATGGGCTATCACAAATTCCTGGACTTGTCTCCATCCTGTGCCGCCACTCTCAGCACGCTCCCGTCTCTATCCTGTGCCGCCACTCTCAGCACGCTCCCGTCTCTATCCTGTGCCGCCGCTCTCAGCGCGCTCCCGTCTCCATCCTGTGCCGCCGCTCTCAGCGCGCTCCCGTCTCCATCCTGTGCCGCCGCTCTCAGCGCGCTCCCGTCTCCATCCTGTGCCGCCGCTCTCAGAGCGCTCCCGTCTCCATCCTGTGCCGCCGCTCTCAGCGCGCTCCCTTCTCCATCCTGTGCCGCTGCTCTCAGCACGCTCCCGTCTCCATCCTGTGCCGCCGCTCTCAGAGCGCTCCCGTCTCCATCCTGTGCCGCCGCTCTCAGCGCGCTCCCTTCTCCATCCTGTGCTGCTGCTCTCAGCACGCTCCCGTCTCCATCCTGTGCCGCCGCTCTCAGCGCGCTCCCTTCATCCTGTGCCGCCGCTCTCAGCTCGCTCCCTTCTCCATCCCGCGCCGCTCCCAGCGTGCTCTTTTCTTTCTATCTGTTGTTAGTAATACAGTGTGGCTTTGTCTCCTGCAGAGTTTAAGAGAACGGATCGCAGCCTCCTTGTTAGTCCGGCTGGTTCTTCCCGCGTTCCCTTTAATCCAAGTCAACGTCCCCAACACGGAGTTCTGAAAATGTCTACCCCTACCAGAAGTCCTGCCCCAAGAGCGAAAGCAGCTGACTTCTTCTGAGCTCGTGCTCTGTCCGGTGCGATGCAGTGGACTCGTTCTGTTTCTGGCTTCTCGTGTCCCCGGCAATAAATGTGTTGACTACCAGGTGAATGTGGGTCGCTCAGTTGTGCCCCACTGACAGCAGACATTGTGGTGTTACATGACCAGTTTGAGTAGGAAGATTGCGGAAGCCTCCCAAGCTCTACGGTTGCACCTTTCACCCGCTCCTGCCATGTGTAACAAGTTATAGTGTGTTTCATTGCACCTCTGGGAATCAGACGGTGCGAAAAATCGGGTGAGTACTGTAGATGTGTACAAGCCCACCAGTGCCCCCGACTATAAAGACCCCATGCTTAATCGGGCTTGACTTCAGACTTCTGCGCTCAAGACTTTAATTATATTTACACAAAAATGTACTTTCCTCAAGTCCAAAGGCCACACGAAGAGGCTGAATAACTGAACCCAGTTAGGACAAAAAATTGAAAACCCCCCAAAGAAATCAATGGCTTGTAGATCTCCCTTCCTCGAAACCATTAGCAGCCAGGCCCAGAACAGCCTGTGACGATGCCTGAAAAGACACGCAATAAGTGCAACTTCGCTTTTATCACATTTTATTGATTTAAATAGGTGGAGGATGGTAGCAAGTATAAGGAGATCTCAATGGTTTATTGTTACAGGATAAATCCATCCTAATGTCCCATTTCTAGAAGACGTCTGAATATTTCTGCTCGAGGCAGTTGTCCTTTGAAGTAGACAACACTCAACAATTCACTTCATGTTTCAGTGATTGTTGAAACTGGGTTTTTCCAATAAATGGCTTAGATGTAGTGTTGATAACTGTTGTGTAAAAAAAAGAAAATCGACTTAATCCAACATTAAGAGACCTATTTGGCTCTTAGAGGAAAGTTATGATTACAGATAAAACATAACTGATCTCCTGCCACAGAGAAGAGATGACTCCACAACCCCCGCAGATATGCTTCATACCCGCATCAGGATAAAACATCACTGATCTCCTCCCATGGAGAAGAGATGACTCCACAACCCCAGCAGATATGCTTCATACCAGCATCAGGATAAAACATTACTGATCTCCTGCCACAGAGAAGAGATGACTCCACAACCCCCGCAGATATGCTTCATACCCGCATCAGGATAAAACATCACTGATCTCCTCCCATGGAGAAGAGATGACTCCACAACCCCAGCAGATATGCTTCATACCAGCATCAGGATAAAACATCACTGATCTCCTCCCACGGAGAAGAGATGACTCCACAACCCCAGCAGATATTCTTCATACCAGCATCAGGATAAAACATCACTGATCTCCTCCCACGGAGAAGAGATGACTCCACAACCCCAGCAGATATGCTTCATACCAGCATCAGGATAAAACATCACTGATCTCCTCCACGGAGAAGAGATGACTCCACAACCCCAGCAGATATGCTTCATACCAGCATCAGGAAAAACATCACTGATCTCCCATTGAGAAGAGATGACTCCACAACCCCAGCAGATATGCTTTATACCCGCATCAGGATAAAACATCACTGATCTCCGACGGAGAAGAGATGACTCCACAACCCCAGCAGAATATGCTTCATACACGCATCAGGATAAAACGTTACTGATCTCCCACGGAGAATAGATGACTCCACAACCCCAGCAGATATGCTTCTTACCTGCATCAGGATAAAACATCACTGATCTCCGACGGAGAAGAGATGACTCCACAACCCCAGCAGATATGCTTCATACCCGCATCAGGATAAAACGTTACTGATCTCCCACGGAGAATAGATGACTCCACAACCCCAGCAGATATGCTTCATACCCGCATCAGGATAAAACATCACTGATCTCCCACGAGAAGAGATGACTCCACAACCCCAGCAGATATGCTTCATACCCGCATCAGGATAAAACGTTACTGATCTCCTCCCACAGAGAAGAGATGACTCCACAACCCCGCAGATATGCTTCATACTGAATCAGGATAAAACATCACTGATCTCCGACGGAGAAGAGATGACTCCACAACCCCAGCAGATATGCTTCATAGCTGCATCAGGATAAAACATCACTGATCTCCTCCCATGGAGAAGAGATGACTCCACAACCCCAGCAGATATGCTTCATACCAGCATCAGGATAAAACACTGATCTCCTCCCACAGAGAAGAGATGACTCCACAACCCCAGCAGATATGCTTCATACCAGCATCAGGATAAAACACTGATCTCCTCCCACAGAGAAGAGATGACTCCACAACCCCAGCAGATATGCTTCATACGAGCATCAGGATAAAACATCACTGATCTCCTCCCACGGAGAAGAGAAGACTCCACAACCCCAGCAGATATACTTCATACCCGCATCAGGATAAAACATCACTGATCTCCCATGGAGAAAGATGACTCCACAACCCCAGCAGATATGCTTCATACCCGCATCAGGATAAAACATCACTGATCTCCCACGGAGAAGAGATGACTCCACAACCCCAGCAGATATGCTTCATAAAAGCATCAGGATAAAACAGCACTGATCTCTCATGGAGAATAGATGACTCCACAACCCCAGCAGATATGCTTCATACCCGCATCATGATAAAACGTTACTGATCTCCCACAGAGAAGAGATGACTCCACAACCCAGCAGATATACTTCATACCCGCATCAGGATAAAACATCACAGATCTCCCACGGATAAGAGATGACTCCACAACCCAGCAGATATGCATCATACCACCATCAGGAAAAAACATTACTGATCTTCCACGGAGAAGAGATGACTCCACAACCCCAGCAGATATGCTTCATACCCGCATCAGGATAAAACATCACTTATCTCTCCCATGGAGAAGAGATGACTCCACAACCCCAGCAGATATGCTTCATACCCGCATCAGGATAAAACGTTACTGATCTCCTCCACAGAGAAGAGATGACTCCACAACCCTCGCAGATATGCTTCATACCCGCATCAGGATAAAACATCACTGATCTCCCACGGAGAAGAGATGACTCCACAACCCCAGCAGATATGCTTCATACCAGCATCAGGATAAAACATCACTGATCTCCTCCCACGGAGAAGAGATGACTCCATAACCCCAGCAGTTATGCTTCATACCCGCATCAGGATAAAACATCACTGATCTCCCACGGAGAAGAGATGACTCCACAACCCCAGCAGATATGCTTCATACCTGCATCAGGATAAAACATCACTGATCTCTTCCATGGAGAAGAGATGATTCCACAACCCCAGCAGATATGCTTCATACCCGCATCAGGATAAAACATCACTGATCTCCTACGGAGAAGAGATTACTCCACAACCCCAGCAGATATGCTTCATACCAGCATCAGGATAAAATGTTACCAACCTCCTCCCACAGAGAAGAGATGACTCCACCTCCTGACCGGCATCAGGATAAAACATCACTGATCTCCCACGGAGAAGAGATGACTCCAAAACTCCAGCAGATATGCTTCATACCACCATCAGGATAAAACACTGATCTCCCATGGAGAAGAGATGACTCCACAACCCCAGCAGGTATGGTTCATACCAGCATCAGGATAAAACATCTCTTTACTCCCACGGAGAAGAGATGACTCCACAACCCCAGCAGATATGCTTCATACCAGCATCAGGATAAAACGTTACCAACCTCCTCCCACAGAGAAGAGATGACTCCACAACCCCAGCAGATTTGCTTCATGCCAACATCAGGATAAAACGTTACTGATCTCCCACAGAGAAGAGATGACTCCACAACCCCAGCAGATATGTTTCTGTGAAGGGTTAAACCAAGATCAAAACCATTTTGTGCTTGTAATTCTATCTTGTCGTTTATGAGATAAATTCTGTTACCAGGCTATAGCTCATGACTGTTATAAAGCCAAATTGTTCTTGGAACTAGAGTAAAGGTCAAGGTTGTAATAAAACCAGATTGTTCTAGTTTGGACAAGATATGAGACCTTGGGGTGTATCATTGTATAATACTCTGAAGAATGAATACGCTATTGTTCCTTTCTATGTCACGCAGACACGGCCATATATGTAGTTTCCCGTCTTTCTGTATTTTCAAATGTTAAGTGCTACAAGTGTGTTTTTAAACTATTGGTTGAAGTACAACTTGCTAAATACTTTAAAAGAAGATGATGTCATCAACGGGGTAGGAATCTGCCTTGATCCTCCCAAACAGAGACACGTCGGCTCCGTCTGGTCATTTTCAGTTGCTAGCAACGTCCTGTGGATTAATTTGGAAATCACTTGGTCAACCGTGAAGGGTCACTTCAGATCCTCCCCCATCAGTTTGGTGCCCAACGTGGGGCCCCCAAATAGGGACACCTCTGCCCTCGGAGGACAGCAAGACAAAGGACCCTCGGACCGGACACAGGCACTGGAAAATTGGGACTGATCACTCCCCACAACCACGGTAAGTTGGCAGTCATACTGTTCAGACTGACCGTTTGGTGTGGTTTTCCTGTGTTTGTTGCTGAAAAGAGGATCTGAGGTTTGTCCGATGGTGGGGTGATTCTTGGGTGGAATCATATAGAGGTGTAGTTCCGTTGAGGCCCAGTGTTTGAACCGTACCTCATAAAGGACGGACACCCCGGTTGACCAGTGATTATAACTCTTTTTAGTCAAAATATCCTTAAATCCTGATCACTGTTAGAATCAGGCACGGTGAGGTGATCAAAGATTGGGTAGGATACATTAACTCAGGAATATATATATATAACCAGAGGTGTCCGGAGGGATAGTCTAAGACGCCCTCCTCCTTTCACTGAGTACCGCGTTTTGGGGTTATCCCTGTGGGGGATAGATAGGCCCGGTGGAACAGACTGTACGGCCTTTCCAGTACTGTGCACAATTGAAGTTATGATATTTACCTTTAAAGGAGAATCATGTTTCCATGAAAGAAAAAAGAATTTGGATTTGTGTGATAGATCGGATACTGTTAGAGACAGAAAGAAATCTGTCAGGAATGCAAGGGAATTCTTGAGGGCGGGAGGCTACAGCCTACGCCAGTGATGGCGAACCTTGGCACTCCAGCTGTTGGAGAACTACAACTCCCAGCATGCCTCAACTGCTGCAGGTTGCAAGGGCGTGCTGGGAGTTGTAGTTTTACAACAGCTGGAGTGCCAAGGTTCGCCATCACTGGCCTACGCTATGGAACGAAGGTATTAGAAAGAACAAAAGGAAGGTTGATATGGAGGTAGAAAAAAGAATGAACTCTGGTTGTTTCTGTTATGTTAAAAAAGGAAAGCTGTCTACTACTACGACAAAGATTGGATGTTTTGTGGAAGGAACTGAGAAAGTGACAGAGTAATATACCAGAAAGACAAATAATTAAAAATGATGATCTGGAACAAGGGGTCTCTCTGCTAGATAATAAGGGCCCTTCCCAGGAGATCAAGCCTCTCTTTCTGACTAAGCTCTGTGCCCCTTAACCCCAGGGCACCAATATATCCTGGGTTGTCAAAACCCAGTGCGCCCCCACCCTATGATCCTGCCGGGTGGATTTGTGATGTATGCGGAGCTACTAATCCTCAGTGGAGAGAGATCTATTGCAGTTGTGGAGCAAGGCGACCTGGGGTCGGAGTCCCAACCTTTCCCTTGGTAAACACTGATAGCACTTATCAACCACTGCAAGCACCAGTCCCTGCTGTACCTAGTTTTGCTAGTGGTCATAAGTATCCACCCCCTCCTACTTTAGACAAAAAAACCTGACTGGCACATCCAGACTAATGTGAACTAGGTGCAAACCAAGGGAAGCTACCCCCATGTAAAACATACAAAAAAAGGCTGCACTCAAGCATACTAAAGCATGACAAGTAAAGAAATGATGTGCACACTGTGTAACAACTTGATAGGTGCTGGCTGAACGAAAATGTCCAATATAGTAGATATAGGAAAGATGTGTATAGTAGAGAAATCAGCCGCACTCAGTGTTGAATATAAAGCAAATAAAGTTTCATTTATTACATCAATTATCTGGACAAAAACACCAATGATTGTGTGGTAGTTTAAACAAAACAAGGACAGATCTGGCGGGGTTTAACGTTTCGACCATACGTGGTCTTTCTCA
Source organism: Oophaga sylvatica (assembly GCA_033576555.1). NCBI lineage: Eukaryota > Metazoa > Chordata > Amphibia > Anura > Dendrobatidae > Oophaga > Oophaga sylvatica. The sequence goes on along the minus strand of JARQOD010006410.1, from coordinate 26,053 downwards.
AAAACCTCACTTATGGTGCAGAGAGTAAATGGAGGATAAGCAGGAGCCAAGTCCAATGCAGGCTGGTTTGTGAAGTAAGGAAAAGGGAGCCGTCCGTCCAGAGAGATAAGATGTGGCTAAAGCATGACAACATGGAATCCATGAAATTTAGAATAGCAATATGGCTTTGGAATATAAGGAAAAATTTGAGACGCTTAGCATAAACATTTGGCCAAACATTTTAAAGCCCAACAACCATCGTCAAGGTGGTCTCAATTCTGTTGAGTCCCTGACCTAATGTGAACATACCTCTATTAGGCTGATATCTGAATTTCTGGGTGAATATGCACCTCTGTCAGTAATGCCTGCATTTATGGGTAAAGTAGGGACCTGGTGTAATTAAAATCACCACCTGGTGGGGGCGGAGTGCTCGGTCAGCAAGCTAACATTCAATAGACAAAAAACCTGACTGGCACATCCAGACTAATGTGAACTAGGTGCAAACCAAGGGAAGCTACCCCCATGTAAAACATACAAAAAAAAGGCTGCACTCAAGCATACTAAAGCATGACAACATGGAATCCATGAAATTTAGAATAGCAATATGGCTTTGGAATATAAGGAAAAATTTGAGACGCTTAGTATAAACATTTGGCCAAACATTTTAAAGCCCAACAACCATCGTCAAGGTGGTCTCAATTCTGTTGAGTCCCTGACCCAAATGTTTATACTAAGCGTCTCAAATTTTTCCTTATATTCCAAAGCCATATTGCTATTCTAAATTTCATGGATTCCATGTTGTCATGCTTTAGTATGCTTGAGTGCAGCCTTTTTTTGTATGTCCCCTCCTACTTTAGTTACCCGGTCAGAGACAGGATACACAGAGGAGATAGAAGATTTCCAGGAAATATATTCCAATGTTATTCCTGAACCCCACCGTTATGATGTGCTCTTTAGGATAGGGACAGGGGATCTTACGAAACAGCACGTTGGGGCCATAGTAAATGCCGCGAATAATCAACTCTGCCATGCTGGAGGACTGGCCGCAACAATTTCACAGGTGGACCCATGGTACAGGAAGAATCTAATTCGTATATACAAACCTATGGCCAGGTGGAAATAGGACAGGTCGCAGCAACCAGAGCAGGACAGCTGCCGTGTCAATATGTAATACATGCAGTGGGACCACGATATAATCCTACCAACATTCCTAAGTCCCAACAATTACTGAGGTTGTCCAGAACGCAATCCTGTATGCTTTCTCTGTCCACTCCGGACGATGTATTAAAAGTAATAAAAAGTTTTCAGAAGAATTAGCCCGCTCTGTATTAGCAGGAAAAATCAAACAGCAGACCAGCAGCTTCAGCCCCCACCCCAGCTGCAAAAATACAGCTCTTATCACTTGTCTACACAGCAAATTCCAGCTCCCATCCTTCAACTATACACAAACTTAACCCCTTACACCACTATCCCTTCCAATCCTATGATTGAGAACCCTGCTCCCCAGCCCTGCCGTGCCAATTCTCGTCTGCAATGCTGGCGCTGTGGCCGATCTGGTCACTTTCAGAGAGATTGTCACACCCCCGCTGATAGATGCTACACTCAAGTTCCCCCTTCCAATCGTAACCTAAATACTGGGAGGATACCCCGGTTACTGACAACCTCAAAATCCTGATAATCGCCCATACTGAAGGGGTGGCCAACCAGGGTCTGCCATCACAATGTCCTCCACCAAACCTGAGGCATGCTCATCTATCACGTTTCCTGTAGGGGACACCCTAAGTTCATGGTAGACACTGGGGTGGCCAATTCCATAATCAAGTCATCAGATGTACCTACGGATATCCCTATTCAGTTCTCAGATCAAGAGCTTGTTTTAATTGGAGTATATGGCAGACCCAATAAACATACTCTTACAAAACCCATCCCTGTGGGACCTTTCCCTGAAGTTACTGCTCAGTTCGTAATCTCTCCAACATGTCCGGTAAATTTACTGGGGGCAGATTTATTATCACGGTTCTGCTCCAGAATACAATTCCAAGATGATGGTCAGATGGTTCTTACGTTATACAACCCTTATGCAGTCAAAGACAGCGAGGAAATCTGTATTTTACATGCCCTTCCTACGGTTATGATGGCCCTGATAAGCCCAGACCCTCCCCGATGGTGCCTGAGGATCAACGACTTGCCCTATATCTCTCAGAGATACCATCTAAACTTTGGTCAAAAGGGCCAGATGATATAGGGAAAATGCCTGTAGAACCAGTAAAAGTGTTTCTCAAACCTGGTGCCCCTTTTCCCAAAGTCCATCAATATCCTTTGAAACATGATCAGAAGCGGGGCCTCAAGGGACAAATACAAATGTTATTCGATAATGGTGCCCTGGTACCCTGTGTTTCCCCATGTAACACGCCCTTGTTTCCCGTTAAGAAAAAGACCCCACCCGGCCAACCCCCTGTGTACCAGCTGTTACAAGATCTACAGGCAGTTAATGCAGTTATTGTTCTGGAAACTCCGGTGGTGCCTAATCCATACACTCTTTTATTCCAGATATATCGGGATGCTGCTTGTTTACAGTCATCAATTTTGCCAATGCCTTCTTCAGCATTCTATTACACCAAGATTGCCAGTTTCTGTTTGTATTCACTTATCAGGGAGGACAATTGATGTGGACAGTTCTGCCACAAGGGGCCCAAAACAGTCCCAGTTTGAAAAAAATATAGGCGAGTGTCTTTTACCCTGGCAATTGGATTATTTTTATGTCACGCTGCTTCAGTATGTGGATGATTTTTTTTGTTGTGTGTACAGACGGAGCAGGAAGCCATTGCTGCCACTGTTAGTTTTTTCTCAAGTATCTGGCATATCTGAACTGTCGGGTTTCGGCCTCGAAACTTCAGTTCTGTCTTGGTCAAGTGATATTTTTGGGTCACTTTCTCCTTCAGGGTGTCAGACACCTCACAGAAGAAAGAAATATAGCTGTCAGCTCCCTTTCCCAAAAGATGAAACTGAACTCCAGCGTTTCCTTGGACTATGTACTTATTGTTGTCAGTGAATACCGGATGCATCCCGCATAATGCAACCCCTTTACAATGCCTTAAAAGACGGTATAATGAACTATAAGCAAAGATCACCAGTTTGTATGGAAAGCCTTTATCGTGCCTTCTCTGAATTAAAGCGGCTTGTTGCTTCCGCCCCTGCCTTGGACTATTCTCGACCGTTCTATTTGTATGTGTCTGAGAATGAAGAACACGCAGCAGGGGTACTCACACAATCATACGGCAATAGGTAACGACCAGTGGGCTATTATTCGGCCCGCCTCGACCCCGTGGCCTGAGCATCACCAAGTTGTATGAGGGCAGTTCACGCCACTCACTCGTTGCTTGACAAGACTGCAGATATAATTCTTGGACATGAAACGCACATTTTTTCCCCGCATGACATTGCAGCAATATTAACACTCCAACAGCCAAGATATTTGACTGTACAACAACATTTACGGCTGCAGTGTTCACTCCTTTTGCCTGATTATGTGAAGTTGCATCGCTGTACTACAATCAACCCCGCTACTTTACTGCCGGTTCACAAGAAAGATGGCAGTGATGAGGATTATCTCCAACATGATTGTTCCCAACTTCTGACTGAAGAAACAGCTTCTCCGCCAAATGTCAGTGAGAATCCATTTCCAAATCCCGATCTGGTGTTATACACGGATGGTTCAAGATATGCTGATGAGTTTGGAAGATTCCACACGGGATATGCTGTTACCACAGAGGACACTGTAGTGCACGCAGCTGTGCTCCCGCCATCACAGTCAGCACAAGAAGCAGAACTTCAGGCTCTGTCTACTGCATGTATTTTGGCCAAAGACAGACAGACTAATATATACACGGACTCATGATATGCATTTGGTATTGCTCACGATTTTGGAGCTCTATGGGCCAATCGAGGATTTATTACTACTGCCGAAACTCCAGTGAAAAATGCTGAAGCTGTTAAAACCCTCATGGATTCGATCAAATTGCCTACTCAGGTGGCCATTATCAAAGTCAAAGCGCACGGTCATAGGAACAGTCCACAGACTATAGGCAACGCATTTGCGGATATGCAAGCAAAGGCCGCTGCTCTTCTGCCAGTTGAACTAACCATACCAACTATGGTGACCACACGCTCTCAGCGTAAACAGTTGCAAGAGATCCTGACTCTACAAGAACCTGATGATCTACGACAGATTGAGGTTTTCTGTCGGACCCCACGAGACCACTTAATGACGATGCAGAGAATGTCTCCAAAAGAAGAGGTGAAGCAATGGAAGACTGATGGGGCACGTATGGACAATGGTCTCTGGTAAAAGGACCAACTTGTGTGTCTCCCTAAGCGGATGTACCCTGCTATTGCCATGTGGGCACATGGACCCATACATCGAGGGAAAAAGGCCCTAGCCCTGGTACAAAAATTCTACTGGGCTCCAGGTATTTCTACAGTCCTGACAGTACTCAACCGTGCATGTAATATCTGTCAGACTTGCAATCCCGGTCAACTTCAACATGTACCTCCGAAGCACCTTACCAAGTCTGACTATCTTTTTCAAAGGCTCCAGGTGGACCATATCATGTTGCCTAAGTCTGGAAGGTATGAATATTGTCTGGTGGTTGTCGACATGTTCTCCAATTGGCCAGAAGCATTCCCCGTTACCAACATGACTACAAAGACCACAGCAAAGAAACTGGTGATGGAAGTCATATGCAGATATGGAGTTCCAAAAGTCGTCGAAAGTGACCAAGGTCTGGCTTTGACAATGCTTGGATCCACTGTAGCCCTCCATACTCCGTACCATCCACAATCCAGTGGGAAAGTTGAGAGGTTGAACGGCACACTGAAGGGACAATTGACCAAAATGATGCAGGAGACTACGGCTCCATGGCCAGAGCTCCTACCCATTGTACTATACCATATTTGCACTACCACTATTGCAAAACATGGCCTGTCCCCATATGAGATGTTTGGTGCCAGGACCCCAGTTACAAATTTCTAGTCTCAGTAGTTATCAGAAGAAACTGACCGTACTGTTCAATATGTTATTCAGCTTAGTAAAAATCTTGCTAACACCCATGCTCTAGTTTCTTCTATTTCAGATTCAGCAGAAACCGATACTTGTTATAACTTAAAGTCTGGTGATTTTGTGGTTGTGAAAAGGCATGTCAGAAAACACGGACTAGAACCCTTATATGACGGTCCCTATCAAGTCCTCCTCATCACCCCTACGTCAGTGAAACTGGAAGGAAGACTGACCTGGATCCACGCATCGCACTGCAAACTAGTTAAACAAGCCAATAGCAAATAAAGGGGACATAATTTGGTTTTTCGCAGTTTCTATGTTATTATTGGTAACCACATGGGATAGCCTAAATTCCCCAACATCCTTGAATAATAAGTTTATACAATATTATGATACAGTAAAGATGTATATCTTTGTACCGTGTTAGCCAGTAGATAGAAAAATATTTAGAATTGAGAGTCCTCAGTGGTTGATAACTTTTAATGGCTAACTGAAAAGATGGTAACAAATTGCAAGCTTTCAAGACTACTCAGATCTCTTCATCAGACAAAGACTAAAACAAAATCTGAAGAATCACATTTATACACAACACAGCAGAGAAACAATGCAATAGGTAAGACAAGTGACATGAAATTACTTCTATTAAAAGCTTATTTTAAGTCAGAGAGACAGAAAAGTTTGGGAATATAAACTCATGACGACCTTTGACACTCAGTGCTGGAATGAATATATTTCATGGATTTATGTCTTTTTACATCAATTAAGGAATTTGCTCTTCAGACCTTCTGAGGGCATCACAACTATACCAGACCCCAATCAGAGGACAATAAAACTTTCACACTCCTCATCTATGAACTGTTCCAATATTTATGTTCATCTCTATCTCCCATAATGACAGTTCTGCTTCACATCACTTGTCTTATCTATTGCATTATTTCTGTGCTGTGTTGTGTATAAATATGTGATTCTTCAGATTTTGTTTTCGTCTTTGCCTGATGAAGAGACCTGAGTAGTCTCGAAAGCTTGCAATTTGTTACCATCTTTTCAGTTAGCCCTTAAAAGGTATCAACCACTGAGGACTCTCAACTCTAAATATTTTACTACAATATTATGAAAAATTACTGAGAGATTTGTTGGACAATTTCCAGTCTCTGGCAGATATTTTCTCCTTTCTTTATCCAGCCAATTGGTTCAAAGAATTGGGGGCTGGATAGCAGGAATCTTGCAAAGTTTGTTACATATCACTGCCTTTATCCTTGTTGTATATGTAATACTAAAACTTGTTCTTTGGTGTATTTCTGTATGTATTAGGAAATTCTGCACTAGGACAGCTAATGATGATACCAAAGGCGTTATCACTCCTGCTCTTCTGTACAGTCATGGCCAAAAGTTTTGAGAATGACACAAATATTATATTTTCACATGATCTGCTGCCCTCTGGTTTTTATGTGTGTTTTGACAGATGTTTTTATCACAGACAGAAATATAATTGCAAACATATGAGTAACAAAAGCTTATATTGACAGAATGAGTTAATGCAGCAAGTCAATATTTGCAGTGTTGACCCTTCTTCTTCAGGACCTCTGCAATTCTCCCTGGCATGCTCTCAATCAACTTCTGGACCAAATCCTGACTGATAGCAGTCCATTCTTGCACAATCAATGCTTTCATTTTGTCAGAATTTTTAGGTTTTTGTTTGTCCACCCGTCTCTTGATGATTGACCACAAGTTCTCAATGGGATTAAGATCTGGGGAGTTTCCAGGCCATGGACCCAAAATCTCTATGTTTTGTTCCCTGAGCCATTTAGTTATCACCTTTGCTTTATGGCAAGGTGCGCCATCATGCTGGAAAAGGCATTGTTGATCGCCAAACTGCTCTTGGAGGGTTGGGAGAAGTTGCTCTTGGAGGACATTCTGGAACCATTCTTTATTCATGGCTGTGTTTTTAGGCAAGACTGTGAGAGCCGATTCCCTTGGCTGAGAAGCAACCCCACACATGAATGGTTTCAGGAAGCTTAACAGTTGGCATGAGACAAGACTGGTGGTAGCGCTCACCTTGTCTTCTCCGAATGAGGCGTTTTCCTGATGTCCCAAACAATCGAAAAGGGGATTCATCAGAGAAAATAACTTTACCCAAGTCCTCAGCAGTCCACTGCCTGTACCTTTTGCAGAATATCAGTCTGTACATGATGTTTTTTCTGTAGAGAAGTGGCTTCTTTGCTGCCCTCCTTGAGACCAGGCCTTGTTCCAAGAGTCTCCGCCTCACAGTGCGTGCAGATGCTGCCATTCCTGAGCAAGCTCTGCACTGCTGGTAGCCCGATCCCGCAGCTGAAACACTTTTAAGAGACGGTCCTGGCGCTTGCTGGTCTTTCTTGGGCGCCCTGGAGCCTTTTTGGCAACAATGGAACCTCCTTGAAGTTCTTGATGATGCGATAGATTGTTGACTGAGGTGCAATCTTTCTAGCTGCGATACTCTTCCCTGTTAGGCCATTTTTGTGCATTGCAATGATGACTGCACGTGTTTCTTTAGAGATAACCATGGTTAACAGAAGAGAAACAATGATGCCAAGCACCAGCCTCCTTTTAAAGTGTCCAGTGGTGTCATTCTTACTTAATCATGACAGATTGATCTCCAGCCATGTCCTCATCAACACCCACACCTGTGTTAATGGAGCAATCACTGAAAAGAGGTTAGCTGGTGTGATGAACGGTGCCGTGGTCCGCCACACGGTAGCCCGGGGGTCACGGCTTGTGATCCCACCGCTGCCACCACATGTGATGGAACGTGCACACACACGACGGCTGCTGCCGTCCGACCCAGTAAACTGCAGGGATTTTTAACTATCCCACTTCCACTTAGGAACTTGCAGCTCTCTGGCGCCCCCCTTACCCTCAGGTCAGTCAGGGAACTGCACCTAGGATAATTGGTCGCCAGATGGGTCACTTGGATGTGTGCTGGCTATTGGGCACGCTGCAGTGAGGGAATTATAATTACTCCTGGCTGCAGCCAGGCAGTACCCTTATAAGACCCGTTCCGTCACTGCCAGCGCCACCCAATAGACTAACACTTTACACCCCTTTCCTTTAGCTGCCACCAGCTACGGGTTTGACTTAATACACAATTTATCAAGAGGGTCCGTAGCAACCCCAAAACAGTAGCGTAGTACGTCAGGCACGTGAAAATTCGTTTATAGAGCAGGAGAAACAAACTAATAAATTTATAGGTTTATTCCTTAAAAACAGGCAATGCTTATATAATCTAAAAAGATGTAACAAACTGAGACAATATCGTTATTTACAGATGCAGTTATAAAATAAAATAGGATTAAGAATGAAAGTCACTCACATGGTTGTTAGATCATTACAGGCAAGCCAGGCTGGGGGAAGGAGCCACACGTCATAGTTCATTGGGAGATCTCTTACTCAGCACATCCCAGCAGAAAGAATCCTACTCAGGAACTTCACTGTAAGACTTATGCATGTCAGCTTCTGACCTCACAAAAAGGGCTGGTCCTCTAGCCACCTCCCCTGGCTGCAAGCTATGGTTTGAGCTCTGCAATATCATAAGGTTCATAACTCGGCGGGGAACTCTAGCAGAATAACGGCAGACCTATCAATGATCTTGCTTTGAAATAATGGTTCAAATGAACCCAAACTTGGGTGACATAGCTCATGGGGCACCCGAGAATTCCATTTCTCGGGCTCTGTTGGAGTTACGGGTTCACCGGTACCACGGGAACGATGCCCGTCGGCGCATGGTTCAACACAGTGACGTTCGTGTTTCTAGCGAATGCTCCCACCGTGTTATTAACCAAAAAAGAATGAATACTACAGCATGGCTGCTATAGGAAGAAAGCACGTGTTCGGACAATGCAGGACCCCTGCGGTGAAGCGGGAAAACTTCCAGCACTGGCAGCTCACATTACACTGCCTGAGTGCAGGCTGACAGGGGGGGAAGGGAAGCGTGAGCTGCAGGGAAAAGGAGGGAGGGGTAGCTTTGCCCTGTGCTTGCAAACGGTGGAGGGTTGTAGTTCTAGCAACAGCACAAGACATGAAGCTTGCAATATCATCACACCTCCCCCCTTTAGAGGGCGCTACGGAGGCATGACCTGTTGGTAATCTGACATGCGCACCTCAGCGGGTTCGCCACGTCGTGATAACCCATCAGCATTCCCATGATCACTGCCTTTCTTGTGTTGTACGGCAAAATCATACTGCTGCAGGGCAAGGCTCCAGCGTAGCAACCTACCATTGGTTCCGGACACTGTGTGCAGCCAGCTCAGAGGGTTGTGGTCGGTGACCACCTTGAAGGTGCGCCCGTACAGGTAGGGCTGCAAACGTTGCAGTGCCCAGACCATGGCCAGGCACTCCTTCTCGATGGTGGAGTATGCCACTTCCCTTGGCAGAAGTTTCCGGCTCAGGTACAACACGGGGTGCTCCTGGTCCCCCGAATCAACCTGGCTGAGTACAGCACCGAGGCCAAATTCGCTGGCATCAGTCTGTACCAGGAAGGGCCGACTGCTGTCGACGGCTCTCAACACTGGAGAGCTGCACAGGGCTGTTTTCAAAGCTCGGAATGCCGCCTCACAGCCATCTGTCCAGTTGACTGTTTGGGGTAGACCGCCCTTGGTGAGGTCCGTCAAGGGTTTTGCAATGGCGCTATAGTTCGGTACGAAACGCCTATAGTACCCTGCAGTGCCCAGGAAGGACTTCACCTGCTTTTTGGTCCTGGGGGTGGGCCAGGACACGATCGCGTCCACTTTCTCGGGCTCTGGACTCATGGAACCCCCGCCTACCCGGTGCCCCAGGTAGTGGACCTCCCTCATGCCCATCTGGCATTTTCCCGGCTTGATGGTCAGACCTGCCTGGTGAATACGCTTGAGCACCTCCTGGAGATGCTGAAGGTGTTCCTCCCAGGTGGAACTGAAGACGGCAATGTCGTCCAGGTACGCCACAGCGTACTCCTCCAGTCCCTGAAGCAGGTGGTTGACCATCCGCTGAAAGTGGCAGGGGCATTCTTCATGCCGAAAGGCATGACCGTGGACTCGTACAGTCCAAAAGGGGTGATAAAGGCAGATTTCTCCTGCGCCGCAGGGCTCAGGGGAATCTGCCAGTATCCCCGGCTCAGATCCATGATGGATATGTACTTGGCATTCGCCAACCGCTCCAGCAGATCCTCGATGCGTGGCATTGGGTGCGCATCAGAGGTAGTGATGGCGTTGAGCCCCCTGTAGTCCACGCAGAACCGGGTGGTCCGATCCTTTTTTGGCACGAGAACTACAGGTGAGGCCCACGCGCTTTTGGACTGCCGGATCACCCCCAGCTGCAACATCTCATGGATCTGGCGCATAATCTGCTGCACTTCCTCAGAGATCCGATAAGGTGTCCGCCGTAACGGGGCGTGATTCCCGGTGTCCACCTCGTGGACTGCCAACTGGTCCTTCCGGGTCGGTTAGTGAACACGGCCTGAAAGGATTCCAGAGTGGTCAGCAACTGCAACCGCTGGGAGGCGGTTAGCGAGGCATTTACCTCCATGTCCTCAATGGACCCATTGGCATTAGCTTGGGCCAGCATGTCTAGGAGGGGATCCTCTTACCCGTCCTCGGGCAGATTGCAGACTGGTAGGACGCAGGCTTCACGTTCGTGATGGGCCTTCATCATGTTGACGTGAAAGGCCTTGCGCCTACCCCGAGTGTGGTCAAGCGTGACCACGTAGGTGGCTGGGTTGAGCTGTTGGTGCACGACGTACGGGCCTTCCCAGGCTGCCTGAAGCTTATCCTTTGGTACGGGGACCAGCACCCACACCTTTTGACCCACCTGGTAGGTCCGCTCCCGGGCGTTCTGGTCGTACCAGTGCTTCTGGTCAGCCTGAGCCTGCGTCATGTTGTCATGCACCAACTGCGTCAAGGTCTGCATCTTGTCGCGGAAGCGCATGACATAATCCACGATGGACACTTCCGTGGGGTTTGGCTCATCTTCCCAGGATTCTCTTATCAACCCAAGGGGTCCCCGGACTCGCCTACCATACAGGAGCTCGAAGGGGGAGAACCCCGTCGAGGCCTGCGGGACTTCTCTGTAGGCAAATACAGGTGTGGGAGGTACCGCTCCCAATTGCGTCCCTGGGTCTCAACCAGCATGCGGAGCATCTGTTTGAGGGTACCGTTAAAGCGCTCACACAAACCATTGGTCTGTGGGTGATACGCACTCGATACCATACGCGTCACCTGCATTTTGCTGCAGAGAGCCTTCATTAGGCGAGACATAAATTGGTCCCTTGATCGGTAAGCATCTCCCTGGGAAATCCTACCCGTGAAAAGATGGTCACCAGTGCATCCGCCACCTTATCTGCCCTAGTTGAGGACAGAGCTACTGCCTCCGGGTACCGGGTAGCGTAGTCTACCACAGTAAGGATGTATTGCTTTCCAGAGCTGCTGGGGACGGCCAGCGGGCCCACAATGTCCACCGCGATCCTCTGGAAAGACTCCTCTATCACTGGCAACGGGATCAGGGGAGCCTTAAGAGCAGGCCCCGCCTTCCCCACTCTTTGACAGGTGATACAGGAGCGGCAGTAGTTAGTCACATCTGTCCCCATCTTGGGCCAATAGAAGTGTTGAGACAGCGTGCCTTAGTTTTGCTGATCCCCAAGTGTCCAGCGAGTGGAATCTCATGGGCAATCCTCAAAACTCACCTCGGAACTGGTGCGGGACGACCAGCTGTTTCCCCCTCAACCACTCCTTTTGGGAATCTCCGGGTACTGTCTCCCGGTACAACCTTCCTCGTTCCCAAAACACCCTCTCCTTATCAGTCACGGAGGTGGGCGTCTCGGCGAGGTGCCTCAAGTTCCCCAGGCTCGCATCTGAGTGCAGAGCGGCCTGGAACTCCTGGCTGGAGGCAGCCAGAAGTGACGTCAGGGTTCCTTCCTCACTGGGACCCTCTGGGACCGGCTCTGGGTCCACCTCTGGTTCAGTCAAATTCAAATTCAAAGAAGCTTTATTGGCAGGACTAAATACACATTAGTTTTGCCAAAGCAAGTGTACAAAAGGGAATAGGGATAGGGATGTTGGGTAGGGACGGATCTAGGGTAGGGGTTGTGGAAGTCCATGGCTTAGGGAGGGGTGATGGGGGCGCAGATCCGGGATGGGGGCTATAAAGTCCATGGCATAGGGATGTTGGGTAGGGGCAGATCCGGGGTGGAGGCTATAGAAGTCCATGGCCTATCATAGTTCTCTTTCTCGCAGTCTATGACATTCGCTCACATACCGCGCTGCTATCTCCGCTGCTCTCTCTTCTTCCCCCAGCAAGATATATGTTTTCTCTTCCTCCTTCATGGTGATGAAATCCGGGAAGAGATGTGAGAGTCTCCTGAAGTGAGTGTCCCTCACTGCTGAGTATTTGGAGCAGTGTAGCAGGAAGTGGGTTTCGTCCTCTATGGCCTCCTGGTCACAGTGTTGGCATAGTCTTTCCTCCCTGGGCTTGTAGCTCTGCCTGTGTCGGCCGGATTCGATGGCCAGACTGTGGGCACTGAGTCTATACCGGCTCAGGATCTGGCGGTCTCTGGGGTCCGGGAGTTTCTCCAGGTATGGGGCCAGACTGTAGTCTCTCTGTAGACTCCGGTACATGGTCAGTTTCTGGGAGCTGATGATGTCGTTCTTCCAGTCACTGACATACCTCTCCTGGCCTTCGTCTACCATCTTCCTGATTTCGGCTTTTGTCAGGTTGTTGTGATTGGTGTTCTGGTCAGGTTGGGTTTGGGTGAGCTGTTCCAAGGGTCCTAGTTTTTCTGTTTCACCTACGTGTGTCAGGGCTTTATGGTGATGGGAGCTTGGATTGCTCCTATGTAGGTGAGCCCGGAATGACAGTGCCCTCTTTAGAACCGTTAGGTGTAGAGGGAATCTGCCCAGCTCGGCCCGGCAGGCACTGTTGGAGGTGCTCCGGTGGACTTGGAGAAGGTGCTTGCAGAATTCCAGGTGGAATATTTCTGTTGGGCTGGAATCCCACCTTGACCAGTCTGGGTAGGTGTGAGGACCCCAGACTTCACTGCCATACAGGAGGATTGGGGCGATGACAGAGTCGAAGATTTTTAACCAGACCCTCACTGGTGGCTTCAGATGGTAGAGTTTCCTTCGGATGCCATAGAAGGTTTTACATGCCTTGTCTTTCAGGGTCTCTATGGCTTGTTTGAAGCTTCCTGACCGGTGGATCTCTAGGCCCAGGTAGGTATATTTGTCTGTTCCTGTAAGGGCGCAGTTGTTGAGAACAAATGAAGGGTGCTGGTCTAATTTTCTCTTTCTCCTCTGGAACACCATGATGTTGGTTTTCTTTAGGTTGACCGGTAGTGCCCAGGTGGAGCTGAATTTCTCTAAGATTTTCAGGTTGTCTTGGAGGCCTTTCTCGGTTGGTGACAGAAGCAGCAGGTCATCTGCATACAGCAGGAATTTCACCTGGGTGTCGTGGAGGGTGGGACCTGGTGCTGTGGAAGATTCCAGAGCGGTAGCCAGCTCGTTGATGTAAATGTTGAAGAGCGTTGGACTTAGGCTGCAGCCTTGTCTGACTCCACGGCTCTGCTGGAAATAAGCCGTTCTTTTACCGTTCACACTCACACTGCAGAGGTTCTCGGTGTAGGAGCTTTTGATAACATCGTAGGTCTTTCCTCCTATTCCGCTCTCCAGCAGTTTCAGGAATAAGCCAAGGTGCCACACCGAATCAAAGGCCTTTTTAAAGTCCACGAAACAGGCGTATATCTTCCCGTTCTTTGTATTGTGGACGTGTCTCTGAATGAGGCTGTGCAGGGTATAGATGTGGTCAGTGGTGCGGTGGTTTGGCATGAACCCTGCTTGGCTCTTGCTGAGGACGTTATGTTCGGTGAGGAAACTGAGGATCCTCTTGTTCAGGATGCTGTTGAACAGTTTCCCCAGGTTGCTGCTGACACATATGCCTCTGTAGTTGGCTGGGTCATACCTGTCCCCATTCTTGTGGATGGGTGTGATGAGGCCTTGGTTCCAGGTACGAGGGAAGTAGCCAGCACTTAGCACAATATTGAAGAGTTTAACCATTGCAGCCTGTATTTCTGGTGGGCTGTACTTCAGCATTTCTGGTAGGATTCCATCCAGGCCACCGGCTTTTCTACATCTTATGGCAGAGATTCTCTCTGCTACTTCCTGTAATGTAATAGGTGTATCCACGGGGTTTTGGAAATTTTTTACTTTTTCCTCCATTGCTTTTAGTTTTGCCATTATGTTTTCCTGTTCTTGGTTTAGTTCTTCCTTTGGGATGTCTTTATAGAGGTCTTTGAAGTACTGGAGCCAGATGTTGCCATTTTGGATATGGATGTTGTTTTTCTTGTCTTTTGTGCCCATGTGGTTGCATAGTTCCCAGAAGGAATTGTCCCGAAGAGCATCCTGGAGTTGGCTGAGCTTGGTAGAGATGTAACTCTGCTTCTTCCTCCTGAGGATGGTTTTGTACTGTCTTTGTATGGTTTCATAGGCTTCCCTCAGACCAGGGTGGTTGGGGTCTCTATGTTTCTTGTTTGAAGCAGTTCTCAGGGTCTTCCGTACGGCTTTACATTCTCTGTCAAACCAACCATTGATCTGTTTTTCTTTTGGTCTCTTGTAGTCAACTTTTTTAAGGTCGGACAGTCTGGCCATTGCATAGAATATATTGTTGAGGTCTTTTGTAGCTTGACTCACTCCCTTTGGGTTAGGCTGGTACTCGTGGTTGTAGAAGTGGTGGAGCATCCGCTGTATTTCGGGTCTGCTGAGAGCCTCTTTATACTTTAGTGCCGACGTTTTGGACCATTTATAGGATGGAGGCCGGTTGAAGAGGCCGCTATGCTGTGGCTTTTGAGTGGGTGGTTTCTCTGTAGATTTCAAGTACAGAAGAAGTTGGCTGTGGTCTGACAGGTGCGTTTGTGGGGTGACTATGAAGGCGCTGATGTTTGCCCGGTTCATGTCTGTAATGGCATAATCTACTACACTCCTCCCTACATGGGAGTTTAGTGTATACCTCCCAAAAGAGTCTCCTTTGGTACGTCCATTAAGAATATGAAGTCCTAAACTTCTACATACGTTCAGGAGCTTTTTACCACTTTTGTTGACTGTACTGTCATAGCTGCTTCTCTCTGTGTGTACTGAGTCTTGGCCGTCATTCTCTGCTCCAAATATGTAGATGTTCCCATCCGTGGTCAGGAAGTCGTTTTCTCTCCCTGTTCTTGCGTTGAGGTCCCCAAAGATGAGAACTTTGCCCAGGGCCTGATAGTGGGCGGCTTCTCTTTGTAAGATCTCGAAGCTCTCTGGATTGAAGTAGGGGGACTCTGGCGGTGGTATATAGGTGGCGCAGAGGTGGACATCAGACTGAGAGGTGAGGATGGAGCTGCTGATCCTGATCCATATGTGGCTGCTTCCTCTCTTCACCGGTTTGATGTATTGGTGGAGCTTGTCTTTATACCAGATCAGTATTCCTCCTGAGCTTCGGCCCTGTTTGATGTTTTTATTTTTCAGGGCAGGGACAGAGATTTCCCTGTATCCGATGGGCGCCAGGGATTCGTTTTCGGCTCTGGTCCATGTTTCCAGGAGGATCTGGATGTCTATATTTTTCAGTCTTTGTATAAAGTCCGGGTTATTTGTTTTACATCCAAAGGTCGAGGTGTTGAGACCCTGAATATTCCAGCTGCTGATTGTAAGTGAAGTCATTTTTTTTTTTTTTTTCTATATATCTTGTGTGTATATACCTTGTAATGAGTATGGCTGTGTAGGACAAACTGGATTTCTGACTGTTTTGTAGGTGTGCTTGGTTCCATCCAGTTCCATTCAGTCTCTCCTGTAGCGGAGGAGGGTCCAGATGGCAGGGCGCCACCTGCGATCCGGGCACTCTGACTGCGGGTGACAGCAGCTACATATGCAGTCTCCCCGGGGATTTCTATAGACCCATCAGCCTGCGCTGCTATGGGCTCTACCTCCCCATCCACCCCCAACACTTCAGGAGCAGTGCTACTTATGGGCCAGTTACCTTCCTCGGTGGCACTGGTCAGTGTCATGGCGTCACCTTCCTCCCGGTTCCCATGCACCTCCCCATTTCCTTGAGCACTGTCGCTTGCTCCTGCTAGGGGTTCCTCAGCCGTCTCACTCCGCAGAGCGACGGGACTGAACGCTCCTGTACCTGTGGACACATCTACCACTTCAGAGAAAGGGTTAACAGATTCAGATGGCACAGATACATCACTATCAACATTAGTCCTAGGGAAAGAAAGGTTATCAGTTGCATCATCACTTCGCAAAGCATTAGCAGGTAACACAATCAGTTTCCCATCATCATCAACATCATGGTTAACGTTAACCTTATCATCAGATTGGGAAGGGGTGTCAGGGACATAGTACGCCACCATCCTCCCCAGATCAGTCCCCAATAAAACATCAGTGGGCAGGTTTTCGGACACCCCCACTTCCTTCACCCCGCTCCCGGCACCCCAGTCAATGAAAACTCGGGCTATCGGCAAGGGGTAGTGGACACCCCCAATCCCTGTGACAGTTAGGGTTTTCCCCGGAATCAACTCTTCAGGGGCCGCCAGTTCGGGTCGGATGAGGGTTCGTTCAGCCCCGGTGTCCTTGAGGCCTGTAGCAAGACGGGCCCCCACGCGGACGGGCTGCACGTTGTCATCAACCCTCCCCACCACACCACCCACCAAAAGAACAGAGGCGTTGGGCCCGGAGGCCTTGGCTGGGGGGTTCTTCTGCCTCTCCGGACAGGTGGCGCTGATGTGTCCAGTCCTTTTACAGGAGAAACACTGGCGGGGGTCTGATGTAGGCCTGGCGCTGGCAAAGGGGATAGTGCCTCCAGAGGGACGACTGGCAGGGGCACTGGGGTTGGTTGCAGGCTTACCCCCTCCCCAGCGGGTGGTGACGGGCTTCCGCACCTCGGGTTTCCGGTTGGCCTCATAGCTGTCGGCGATCCGGGCTGTTGTGACCGCGTCCTCTGTTTCTCGGTCCAGGATGAACTGTCGGACCTCAGCTGGGCACAGATGCAGGAACTGGTCTTTGATCATCAGGTCTTTCAGCTCCTCATAGGTGTCAACTGACAGTCCCTGGATCCACTGGTCAAAGTGGGTCCTGAGTCCTTGCACCACATCGCTATAGCTGTCATGTGGGCCACGTTGGAGGTTCCGGAACTTCTTTCGGTATACCTCAGGGGTTAGCTGGTACTTGGCAATCAGGGCCTGCTTGATGGCCTCATAGTCACTGTCTTGATCTGGCGCGAGGGAAGCAAACGCCTCCAAAGCTTTGCCCTTTAGCCCGGGGGTCAAGTACCTGGCCCATTGGTCGGCAGGCAGCCGGTACTGTCTGCAGACTTTCTCAAAGGCCCGCAGAAAAGTGTCCAAGTCTCCGTCCCTTTCCAGCACGGGAAAGTGCTCCGGCCGGGGCTTGGGACTCTGAGTGCTGCTGGGCACACTGCTCTGGGCTGTGGAGGGCATTGCCCCTCGCTGAACCATCTCCAGCTCATGGGCTCTCTGCGCTTGGGCTTCCCGCTCGGCTCGGGCTCTCTCAGCCTCCCGCTCGGCTCTCTCAGCCTCCCGCTCGGCTCTCTCAGCCTCTCGCTGTTTGGCCTCTCGCTGGTCGGCTCTCTCTTGAGCTTGCTGGATCAGCCTCAGGCGTTCTTCCCGGTTGTCAGAGGTGAGTCCCTCCAGGGCCGCCTGCAGGTAAGGGTCCACCTCTCTCTGGGTGTAAGCAGTCAGGGGTTGGGCCTCTGCTCCTGCGCCCGCCACGCTCCGATGCTCGCCCAGCTCCTTCAGGGCCTGGACCAGTTGGCCTTTGGTTCGGTTCGTGTGGACAAGGCCGTGGTACTTGCAGATTCCCACAAGGGTGTCCTTGCTCTGCTTGTCGAACCAACTTGCTCCTATGGTAGCCATGTTTGCCAAATAAAAGATAGGATAGAAAAACAAAGAGAAGGGAGGGGTAACAGCAAGTACACACAATTGTCTCAGGACTAATAAACACTGAGTCTGTTCACCAAAACTTTAGTTGCAGGGTCGCTGAAGAACCGTGCAAGTTTTTTAGTGAATGGAATGATTGCTCAAACCAGATCACTAATGCTCTATAATCCCACCGCTGCCACCAATATGTGATGAACGGTGCCGCGGTCCACCACACGGTAGCCTGGGGGTCACGGCTTGTGATCCCACCGCTGCCACCACATGTGATGGAACGTGCACACACACGACGGCTGCTGCCGTCCGACCCAGTAAACTGCAGGGATTTTTAACTATCCCACTTCCACTTAGGAACTTGCAGCTCTCTGGCGCCCCCCTTACCCTCAGGTCAGTCAGGGAACTGCACCTAGGATAATTGGTCGCCAGACGGGTCACTTGGATGTGTGCTGGCTATTGGGCACGCTGCAGTGAGGGAATTATAATTACTCCTGGCTGCAGCCAGGCAGTACCCTTATAAGACCCGTTCCGTCACTGCCAGCGCCACCCAATAGACTAACACTTTACACCCCTTTCCTTTAGCTGCCACCAGCTACGGGTTTGACTTAATACACAATTTATCAAGAGGCTCCGTAGCAACCCCAAAACAGTAGCTTAGTACGTCAGGCACGTGAAAATTCGTTTATAGAGCAGGAGAAACAAACTAATAAATTTATAGGTTTATTCCTTAAAAACAGGCAATGCTTATATAATCTAAAAAGATGTAACAAACTGAGACAATATCGTTATGTACAGATGCAGTTATAAAATAAAATAGGATTAAGAATGAAAGTCACTCACATGGTTGTTAGATCATTACAGGCAAGCCAGGCTGGGGGAAGGAGCCACACGTCATAGTTCATTGGGAGATCTCTTACTCAGCACATCCCAGCAGAAAGAATCCTACTCAGGAACTTCACTGTAAGACTTATGCATGTCAGCTTCTGACCTCACAAAAAGGGCTGGTCCTCTAGCCACCTCCCCTGGCTGCAAGCTATGGTTTGAGCTCTGCAATATCATAAGGTTCATAACTCGGCGGGGAACTCTAGCAGAATAACGGCAGACCTATCAATGATCTTGCTTTGAAATAATGGTTCAAATGAACCCAAACTTGGGTGACATAGCTCATGGGGCACCCGAGAATTCCATTTCTCGGGCTCTGTTGGAGTTACGGGTTCACCGGTACCACGGGAACGATGCCCGTCGGCGCATGGTTCAACACAGTGACGTTCGTGTTTCTAGCGAATGCTCCCACCGTGTTATTAACCAAAAAAGAATGAATACTACAACATGGCTGCTATAGGAAGAAAGCACGTGTTTGGACAATGCAGGACCCCTGCTGTAATGTATGTGGTACAGTTCATATAGCGTCTTGTGCTTGGGTGCGATGAAAATACTTGAGACACAGGTTGATAAAGAAAGTCTTGTATTGCTTCATACAAATTGGCAAAAATAAACACACAGGTTGCAAACACAGAAGCAGGAGACACAGCAGGCCAGAGTAATCTAAGCTCAGCAATAACTCTCCACAACAGATTCAGATCTTCTTCTCTGTTACCGCAAGTCCATACAAACGTGAGGCTCTCAAGAGCAGAGTTCAGAGTCCACAAGTGCTTCAGAGTTCCTCAGTAGGAATGGCTGGAGTACAAGGTCCAAGGCTTCAGGAGTCAGAACACAGGTTCACTGCAAGCTAGATTCTGAAGCACTGATTGCTCAGCTGTGGCTGTTTAAGAAGCAAACGGAGAGAATCAGGGCGGGAACATGCAAGCTGGAAAACTCCATTTTGACTGAGGGCAAGATAGCTGCAGCAAAACAGAAAGCAAAATGGCCGACGAACAAACTGAGTTTCAGAAACAGATACACAGAACCTTACACCTGCGGTGAAGCGGGAAAACTTCCAGCACTGGCAGCTCACATTACACTGCCTGAGTGCAGGCTGACAGGGGGGGAAGGGAAGCGTGAGCTGCAGGGAAAAGGAGGGAGGGGTAGCTTTGCCCTGTGCTTGCAAACGGTGGAGGGTTGTAGTTCTAGCAACAGCACAAGACATGAAGCTTGCAATATCATCACAGCTGGTCTGTTATGTTTTGGTAGCTGAGGAGAGCAGGCAAAAACGGCAATACACCAGAGAGGTTGGAATCTACTGGATTGCAGTACCCTGACTAACCACCACAACTAAAGGCAGCCGTGGAGCGTTCCTACGTTGGTCCTAGACGCCTCGTCACAGCCTGAGAGGTTAACTACACCAAAGATAGAAAGAGGAAAGCTATCTGCCCCGGAGCAGATCCCCAAAGAAGAACATAGGAAGCCCCCAAACATGTAATGGCAGTTAGACAAGAGGAAATACAGACACAGACAGAAAATAGTATGAGCAAACGCTAGGGCCCAATCTGCCTAGACAGAAAAGGATAGGATGGATACTTACTGCAATCCAAAAAACCCTAAAAAAAGCCAACGCTACTAATTGCAAAAACACCTTTGATCACACGACCTCCAACACCTAAATTAGTTCTCTGGTGTAACAAAACTCAGCCGCAGCCACTGAAAAAACTGGAAAAGGCAAATGAACAAACAACAGTGGCTCCAGAGGAACCGAGAGGAGCCCAAGCCCCCCGGGGAGGGGAACCTGACCAACCTCACAGAAATGCAGAGAAATATGCAAATGGCAAGCACAAAAACAAAAAAACAGAAAATATCTTATCTGAGAGCAGGAGAAGAGGCAAGACTCAGCAAGCTTCCAAGTGAACCAGGAAACAACGTTGAGACAAGAACAATTGATCACCGGCAACCATGATGGGGGGAAACCTCCCTTATATCCAGCAAATCTATGATTCCTGATTGCCAATCCTCATTGAATGGTTCAGTACTGTTTGTAACCACCAGAGGGAGCTTCTGCTCAGAATTCATTTCTAAAACATTCATAACACTGGTCCTTTTAAGGCAGGGCTGCAATGATGTTGAAATGTGTTTTGGGGGATAAAGTTCATTTTCTAGCCAAATATTGACTTTGCAAGTAATTGTTGTTAAGCTGATCACTCTTTATAACATTCTGGAGTATATGCAAATTGCCATTAGAAAAAGTGAAGCAGTAGACTTTGTAAAAATTAATATTTGTGTCATTCTCAAAACTTTTGTCCTTGACTGTACACCGATTTTGAGAAGTTACCTGATGAAGATGTTGAAGCCAAGCGCATGGCTACCTTCAAAAGATCACCACCGTTATCAAAAATTGTTTTTCGTGAATTATAGCATACAGGGAGGATGGGTACGCCGCAACAGACATGGCTGGTAACATGGCATCAGACATATGAAGACCAGTACCCCTCGAGTTTATAGCTTGGGATAGTATCTCTGATGCTGGATATAAGTTAACAAAATTTATCTAGGGGGGATTGTGAAGGGTTAAACCAAGATCAAAACCATTTTGTGCTTGTAATTCTATCTTGTCGTTTATGAGATAAATTCTGTTACCAGGCTATAGCTCATGACTGTTATAAAGCCAAATTGTTCTTCTGGAACTAGAAAGGTCACGGTTGTAATAAAACCAGATTGTTCTAGTTTGGACAAGATATGAGACCTTGGGGTGTATCATTGTATAATACTCTGAAGAATTAATAAGCTATTGTTCCTTTCTATGTCGCATAGACATGGCCATATATGTAGTTTCCGGTCTTTCTGTATTTTCATAGGTTAAGTGCTACAAGTGTGTTTTTAAACTATTGGTTGAAGTACAACTTGCTGAATACTATAAAAGAAGATGACGCTGCCTTGATCCACCCAAACAGAGACACGTCGTCTCCGTCTGGTCATTTTCAGTTGCTAGCAACGTCCTGTGGATTAATTTGGAAATCACTTGGTCAACCGTGAAGGGTCACTTCAGATCCTCCTCATCACTTCATATCAGCATTAGGATAAAACATCACTGATCTCCCACAGAGAAGAGATGACTCCACAACTCCAGCAGATATGCTTCATACCGGCCTCAGTATAAAACTTTACTGATCACGTTCCACAGAAAACGATGACTCCGCAATCGAAGAAGATTCGAAAAAATTGTCATGGTTTGAATGAAAGTTTTCTAGCTTAAAAAGAGACAGTCCTGAGGATTTTATATACTACACTATTGGGAAGGAACTTTCATGCTGAGTAAATCCTCACCTTCTTGTACAAACCCATTGTGCTGTTTTACAACAATCCGTAGATTAACATATAAAGTAATGCATTGCGTGTGCAGTGGTTGGGTTCATCACGTCCAGATCTCCACCCCCTGCCTGTGATTGACAGGTCACTCATGTTTCATTACTATAACATTTCTATAAGAAAGCTGAGGATTTATGCAGCATGAAAGCTCACGTGTCAGTAGCTGGCGGTATAAAATCCTGATGACCGATTCTCTTTTAGGGCCTAGTATTTTTAATCTCTCTGAAGAGTTGAAGAAATTACAGTAAAGGAGCGGATCTCCTCATCAGAAATATTATATTTCTCACTTCTTTTGATGAGATTCTGTCTTATCTTTATTAATTTCATATCCTGTATCAGAAATGCTGCTTTCAACCCGAGATTTCAGAAATAGAGCCAAGGAGACATTACATGTGTGTCTGATCAAGGGCAGTTAATACTTCCCTTCCTACCTATCAAGAGGCCTCACTGTTTCTAACGATATTTGGGTGGTATTATTTCCCCCGCACAAAGGAATAGAAGAGCTCAGGCACGGGCGTGCACCCCTGAAAGGTTTGGCCAGGTCTGCCGTGCAAAGATGTTGTAATTGCTCCACTACACATGATCAAGCATGTTGTACGATGGAAGGATGACTTACGACCCCTGGACGTGCGGCCCTGGATCCCTGCTTGGATTTCGGCTTTTTTATTCCCACCAACACTTGACTATGATAGAGGGAAGCTCCTACAAGCACTTGGACGCCGCCTCGTATTGTGGAACGTTCTAAGATGTTGTGTCTGCTCCAAATTGAATTGTAGAGTGAAATGTGTGATTGGCTCAGCTTATCTCTAAATATGTGCTGGCATTATCATACATATTATGGGCTAAAGTTAACACTATCTACACCCAGCTCTTGGGTTCAGGTGTTCTACTCTTAGGCCGGTGTCACACACAACCACAAAAAATCGGTCCGTTTTAGACGGTCGACAATCGGATCAAAATAAAAACATCACACATCCTTCTGGCATCCGATTTTCCTTCAAAGATGCGATTTAATCGCATGTGTGTGTACCTTGTAACATCCGATTTTCATCCGACTTGCGAGATTTTCTCGCAGGCTTGCAAAACTGACATATAATGGATCCAAAAGAATAGTATTTAAATGCCAAAAGAAAGAATAGATATATACACATAGAACACATATATATATGTATATGTCATTGTGACATATATATATACATATATTTATAATTCTTACACTTCTACATACTGTTATAGCCGCTAATTCAATTGCCGGCTTCAGTGAAATCACAGAAGCCGACATGAAATGATACATTGTTTCCACACATTTAACCATGTAATTTCATGTATTTTTATATATGTTTGAAACATACAATTACATGAGTATATGTGTGCTAAATTTCAGACATGTAGGGGTTAATTAAAGGTGTAAATTCGTTGAAAAAAATGCGTGGGCTCCCGCTGTATTTTCTCCACCAGACAGACAAAGCAAAGCGAGTGGGGCAGATAATAATAGCCTAGGGAGGGTACATTTTTTTGTGCCCCCCCTGGCTACTAACATCTGCCCCCAGACACCCCAGAAAGGGCAAATCTATAATTAGATTCGCCCTTTCTGGCACTTTGCCCGTCTATTCCCATTGCCCTGTAGCGGTGGCGAATGGGTTAATAAGGGGTTAAAATGACCTTGCAATTGAAAGGTCACTTTAAGCCAGGTTAATAATTGATAGCTGTCAATTAGACAACTATCAATTATTAATCCTATTGTATGAAAGAAAAATCAAACACACACAGTTTAATAAAAAATAAGTTTAATGAAATAATCACACAGTTTTTGACCATATTTTATTTTCCTGCTAAAACCATTTCCTGTAATAAAAATAAAATAAAAAAGCAAAATTATACTTACCAATCCGATGTACAGTCAGGTTCCATGGTGTAATCCATCAGAAAGGGTTAACAGGTTACAGGTCGCAGAGAGCTAATAATGCTGTCTCAGACCTGTATTCCCCTGAATGAATAAGTTCCTCTCCCAGCGAAAGGAGAGGAATAGATTCATGAATGGAGCTTAATTGATTTATTGCCAATTTAACTGTAGTGACCTGACCTAAAGGGAAAGTGGACACAATCAATTAAGCTTCATTCATGAAACACATCCTCTCCTGTCACCAGGAGAGGAACTTATTCATTCAGGAGCTTTGAGCTGAGCATGCAGGATTACTTGCACTGCTTGGCTCAAAGCTAGTTAATCCTTTGTGAAGGATTACAGCGTGGGACGTGACAGATCAGCGGAATAGGTAAGAATAATGTTGTTTTATTTCTTTTTCTTTATTTTAGGAGATCAATGGCTTCGCACGGATTAAGTGTAAAATAAAATATGGTCAAAAAAATGTGTTTTTATTTCATTAAAATTATTTATTCTTAAAGTGTGTGTGTTTTTTTATTTACTTCAATAGGATTAATAATTGATAGTTGTCTAATTGACAGCTATCAATCATTAACCTGCCTTAAGGTCACCTTTCAATTGCAAGGTGACAGTAAGGTGAGATTAACCCATTCGCCACCGCTACAGGGCAATGGGAATAGACGGGCAAAGTGCCAGAAAGGGTGAATCTAATTATAGATTTGCCCTTTCTGGGGTGTCTGGGGGCAGATGTTAGTAGCCAGGGGGGGCACAAAAAAATGCACCCTCCCTGGGCTATTATTATCTGCCCCCACTCGCTTTGCTTTGTCTGTCTGGTGGAGAAAATACAGCGGGAGCCCACGCATTTTTTTTCAACGAAATTACACCTTTAATTAACCCCTACATGTCTGAAAATTTGCACAAATACGCTCATGTAATTGTATGTTTCAAACATATATAAAAATACATGAAATTACATGGTTAAATGTGTGGAAACAATGTATCATTTCATGTCGGCTTCTGTGATTTCACAAAACCCGGCAATTGAATTAGCGGCTATTACAGTATGTAGAAGTCTAGGAACTATAAATATATGTATATATACATGTCACAATGACATGTATATATATATATATATATGTGTTCTATGTGTATATATCTATTCTTTCTAGTCTTTATTAAAGCTGTCAGTGTGATTTTACAGTATAGCCGGGGATGAATTGCCGGCTTTTCTAAAGGACACCGATGCGATTTCATCGCAAGTCACACAGTGTGGTCCGTTTGTAATCAGATTTTTCATCGCTCCCATAGACTTGCATTGGCGATTGTCGACCGACAATCGGTGACAATCGCAGCATGCTGTGATTGCAGACGGACGTTGAAAACGGACCACAAAAAAACGGCTACTGGGAGCTGCTCCATAGATTAACATACGGCAGACTGCAATGCGATTTTTCATCGCATTGCAATCGTCCGATTTTTGTCGCCAGTGTGACGCCGGCCTTAGTCTCGCTTCTCCGTTATTTCTAAGTCTTTACACAAAGAACTTCTTAAAACCAGCCGCCCTAACATACTCCATTTTGAAGGGAGGAGATGCAGGTACAAAGAAACGAAAATGGAGTCAGGATAGATATAACTCCTGCTTTCACAACATAGTTATTCTTTATTAAGGTTGAAGGAAGACTTTAAGTCCATCTAGTTCCCCCATATCCTGTCCTAACCTGCCCTAACATGTTCATCCAGAGGAAGGCAAAAAAAACCCAAGTGGCAAACAGTAAGCTTCACATTGGGGAAAAAAATTCCTTCCCGACTCCACATCCGGCAATCAGACTAGCTCCCTGGATCAACGCTGTATCTAGGAAACTAGTGAATATAGCCTGTAATATTATACTTTACATCCAGTCCCTTCTTACATGTTAGTAGTGAATCACTCATTACAACATCATACCATACCTCCCAACAGTCCCGGATTCAGCGGGACAGTCCC